>APFE030027010.1:0-22558 GCA_000404065.3 Pinus taeda
ATAAATTTACAGTTGAATGGGTTCCCTTAATTCAAGATACTTCTAATTCTAAAATAATGTATTGGGCTACTATCTTGTCCAACAATATCACATCCAAAATAGCACAATGTTTCAGAAAGAATCGAGGCAAATTTTTATATGAGAGCCTATATTATGGATGCCATTTGTTTGTATTTTGATTTTCCCTCAATACGATGGAAATGGACACTTGAAGACCCTACACCAATTCACTTATATGATGATATCCTATCAGAATCTAAGCACCAATCTCATTTTTACAGAATTTGCAGTCAGGTAATGTTGCCATTGTACAAAGCCATTTTGATTGAAATTCCCCTAGGTTTTCTCAATAAAGCCATGACATACTTCACTACTATTAGCAGTTGGTTTACTGAAGAAAATTTCACTTATGTTAGAGTATTTGGAAGTCTTGTGGCCCCACATGTTCTTCCTATTTACGTTCCTGATAAGCTTCTACCTCGGAAAGTTTCCTATCAGACCGTAGGTCATGGTATAACTAAAGTCTTGAAAGACTCCAAAAAGGCTATTTGGCCACAATTTCCTATTCAATGTGGAGCCTATGCTCTTGTAAACTACAATCATGTTGTCCTATAAATCAAACAAATCAAAAGCATGTAGCTCCCTACTATTCCTCCTAGACAGTACGACCCTAAAAAGGTCATTCATGATTTCACTACTCAGGTTAAAATAAGGCCAATTGTTCTTGGACCTGATGATTTTGATGATTTGTTTGAGACATGTGAGTCATATAGACAGATGAAACATTTAGAAAAAAATTGACTGGGCCTCAAGGATTTTGTCTTATTCCAAGAGCACATAAATAAAAGGCTACGGAAACTACCTTCTGAATGCCTAATTGCTTTACAACCAGAATTGCCTACAAATTTTATTTATTTTTTATTATTTTATTATTTTATTATTTATTATTTATTTTTATTTTTGTTTGTTTATTTATTTATTTTCTGTTGTCTACAAGAGAAATAGAAAATACACCCAATTCTACACTCTCAGAGAAATAAATAGAAGAGATCCTATCTACTAGTGAGCTCGATAAAGTCTAGGATTAGTTCAACAAAGAACTAGATAACACACAGGAGAAGGAGGTACAAGATTCAACTTCAATGGAGATAGATAAGACTCCTGTAGCTAGTAAGACAAAGTCTCCTATAAATGAGTCATCAAGTAAAATAATGGATAACAAAGTTATCCTGGTAGTCTGCACCTTCGAGATCGTCCCTTAGAGTAGAAGAGATTCTGCCTCTTAATATATTTTACAGTATTGAACATTATGTTGTTATGAGTCGACATAAGAGAAAAAGAAGAATGGAACATTCTCAGGAACTTATTCCTGGAAGCGTTCCATTAGATGTGGTATGGAAATATTATCAAGCTAATTCATATGATGAGTTAACTAAGATTTCTCAATATGAAGGAGCCTATGCTACGATCACCATTTTCAAAGCCACTGAAGTTAAACAACTGGTTAAAGAAAAATATGAAAAGAACTTGCAATTAGAGAAAACATTACTTAATTCAAGACATGCTATGGGGTAGGAATGACAACTCAAGTTGTTAAAATTACAAACTGAGTTTGATCAATTGAAAGTTCAAAACAAAGTTGAGATTAAGATCCGAAATGCACAGATTAACCATCTTCAACTTAGAATAAGTCAGATACAGAAGGATACCGATATTGAAGGATTCAGAAAAGAAGCTGGAGAGATCAATTCTCTCCTCGCACAATAGAAAGTAAACTTTAGTAAGAAGTTAATGATCATCAATGACCTCTGTAAAAATAGTGGCTCATTGACTGATCAAATGTTTGAATTAAGAACATACTAGAAGATATCAACAACAAGATTTCCAATTTCATCACTTGGAAGTACACTTCAAATGGAATAAAAGAAAATCTTCCCAAAATACAAGACTCATATAAAGGTCTTCTTTTCAGAGATTCGGATATTAGAATAAAGCAGACTGAACAAGCAATTTACAGAGAAAGAGACCTAACATGCCAAATTACCAAAACTGTTAGAGAAAGTCTAACAGATGCTAATCTTATTACTGAGTGCCCAGGAGGATTCTTTCCAGATACTCAAACCCTCATAGAGTATTGGCATAACAAATCAAAGGAAATATAACATCAAGAAATTATCTAAGTTAAATCTTGAATATCATCAACAGTTTTTGGTAAATCCCTATGGACAATGGTTAGTTCTTCACAGCTTTGTTAATACAACTGAACACATGCTCCCACCTCTTTCATATGCCTTGTTTGGAGGAAATATGTGGATCAGTCCATCTCATTCCCCAGAATTGAAGCCTATGGAATCTATTTATAGATTACGAGAGCAAATGGGAAAACAATCAACTTCCCACCTTTAGTTTATTATTAAAACATTGGCTAATTTTATCTTTTCTTTCCCTATTTTGAGGAGTGTTTGTTTCAACCTCCTAAAAAAAATATACATTTTCTATTTTGATAGTATGGCTTTTATTTATAAATACCCTGTCATGTTTTTAGAGAAAGGGTTCATAACTTTTGTAAGAAGACTCAAGGAGCTTGCACTTTTGTATTTCTTTGATAATTTTAATAGAAAGGTTGGGCTAGAGACTATCTTATTCCATAAGCAAAGCATTGATATATGTGGTACTATTATCTTTTATCAATGCTACATTTTATGTTTAAAAGTTAGTTAAGTTTTATGGCTATTTTATTATATACAATATCACAAATCAATTAAGCATTGTTTCATTATTGAAAAGTGTATTAATTTTTATGTGCTTAATAATTAAATTGATTAACTATTTAATCAATTTTTTCTTTAATTTGTTTGAACTCTTTTAAATGTTTGATCATCTATATTGTCTTTCATTTCTAAAGAAATATTTATGAATCACATATGCAGAGTTAGTTACATCCCGGGAATTGTTTATATATTATATATATATAGATATATTCATTCGTATTTACTCTATCAAATAGTTTTCACCCCATCTATATCACAACCCAAACTCTGTTATATATTTGAAAGGGAAACTGGTCCCTATATCCCTAGTCAGAACTGCTATCCCAAATGGAAAAAGAATAGTATTCAAGTTCCTGACCGGGTGGTTTCCTTAATGTTGATGCAAGGATATTCTGAGCCTTCAAAGCTTTTGGTGCTAGAAGGAGGGCCCCAACTATGAATGGAAAATAGAGCCAAACCTAAATCTAAAGGCCATTCTAAGAGTCGCCCCCCCTCAAGATCACCTCCAAGTTCTAGATCTTCATCTAAAACTCCTACTTCTAGATCAGAAGTTGAAAAAATATCTACAAAATATCCTAGAATACTACCTCTATCTTCTGATCCACCTTCTTCTTATCAAGTACCATAAGTTGAAACCTTAATTGAAAAATTGGAAAGTATTTATATTTCTGGAGAAAAACCTCAACGATCAGAAATATCTAAAGGTAGTGTATCTTCATCTTTTCAATCTACTTGGATTTTAACTCATTCTTAGAGCGAAAGACTTGGAGTTACTCTAAAAGAAGACTAAAAAATATGAATCACAAACATCCACTAATGAGATTTTGTCAAATTCGCCTCTACAAACACCTTCATTTCATACATTTCCTCCAATCAGTCCTCATGTTCATACCCCTTCTTCTCAGAGTACTAGTGCCAGTTCATCTAGCACATACACAATCTGCCTCTTCTTCCACACAATCACCTTCTACATCCACCTTTACCAAAATTCCAATAATGGCTGAAAGACAACAACCACATCCATTCAGACCATGGGCCAATCCTAGAGTTGTGCAAATGCTAGAACCTCTCCATGATATACATAAACATCCTAAAATATAACTACAGAAATTTAATCTTGATGATGGACTACCTGCTGAAGAACATCTTCACAATTATATGTTAGCCATTAATTTGAATGGAGTTGTTGAAGAGGACTATTTAGTAAGATTATTTCCATACACTTTTGAGGCATCTGGAGGTTCATGGTATTTTTCATTACCATTAGGGTCCATTACTAGATGGGATATATTTGAAGAACAATTCTGAACTAAGTTTGGTGATGATCGAACTACTGTCACTTTGATTAATGATCTCTTCAATCTTAAAGCAAGTTCGAATGAAAAATCAAGGATTTTAATTCTAAATTTAAAAAACTCTTGAATAAAATCCTAGATACATCCAAACCTAGTGTTGATGTACAGAATGAGTGGTATATATCTGCCTTACCTTCAAATATCACAATTTTTATTGACATGACTAATAAAATAACTTTAGTAGAAAACATGAAAGAAGCATTAACAGTTCAGAAAAGAATACTTGCGTTAGAAAAAAAACTGCATAGGATGAACGAAAAGCCAAAATGGTTACATTTAAGGATGAGCTAAAGAAGAAAACTCCAAAATATCGTTTTGATCTTGAAGGAATACAAAAATTCCTCAAATCTATGTCTAACAAGATGGTTGAGGTTAAAAAACAAGTGGCTGAATCTTCAAAGAAATCTTTTAGACCCTTTATTAAATAACTCAGACTTTGACCTCCAAACCTCCCAATGTCATATTGAACGTAGAATTAGACAAATATGATGATGAAGAAGAAATAAGTATGTCTGCTGAGGATTCTCAAGATGAAGAATTTGTAGAAGTTCATGGGCTTTGAGATTTTATTCTCCCCACTTCTGACAATGAAGATGAATACAAAGCCTTACTTGTAAGTACAAGAAGTAAAGGACCACTTGGTTCTCCTCAAACAATCCATAAACAAACTTCTATTTCTACCACTAAAGATAAGAACATCAACAAAACAACCCCTTCTTCTTCTTCTAATCCTCCATCCACATCAAAAACTTTGGTTGTCTCTGATAACATTGAGTATAATATAGTGGAAGATATGAAAAATGTTAAGGCTAACATTTGTTTATATGAAGTTTCAAAATTAAAACAACAACAAAGGTATTTTCTTAATGAATTGAATGCATCTCCTTTACCAATTTCTTTCACTTCTAAAGTTGCAAGAGGAATATGTAAGCCTCATACTAATTCTACAGAGAAAGTTGCTTCCACAGATACTATCTTGATCAGAGATAGATCAAATTCTCACACTCCCCCATTTATTTTACCTTTTGAACTCTTCAATAAAAACGTGCACAATTACTTAGTCGACTCTGGAGTGTCATCAAATATAATGCCCCAATCAGTTTGTTCAAAATTGAACATATCTCCCCAGAAATATGTTGTTCATATAATGAAACATGATAGAACAAAATTTAAAGTATTAGGAGAAATCAACTTAGTCCTCATTAGACTTTCTTCTAATCTTGAAGTATTTCAAATCATTGACATTCTAGTTGTTGATAATCTAGATTTCTATGGTTTAATCCTAAATAGGGATTGGCCTGAAAAGTTACACGATTAATTTGCTACAAACTAGTCTCAAATGTGGTTACAATATAATAGAAAACCAAATCAAATATGTCTGGAACGTGAAAAACATACAAAATATTCAGTAATTGATCTAGATGAAGAAAATGAACCAATCATCTTCACTAGCAATATTCTTGGGAATTATTTATTATACTCTTTTTGGGGTAACTTCAGAGCTCAAGAATCACCTTTCTTAGTTAATTATGTTACATCGCAAATTGAAAACTATTCACAAACATATTTTACCAAATGTGTAAATTTTGTAGATAAGCCTTTAGTTAAATCTTTGTTTTGGACTTTTTATTTTGATGGATCTAGATATAATGATGGTACTGGAGCAAGATGTGTCTTAATTAGTCATGATGGGGAAAAATAATGCTAACTGAGTATGAAGCTCTCGTTCAAGGCTTGTACAAAGTAATATCTCTTGATGTCAAGTATCTTCAAGTATTTGGAGTTTCATAAATTGTTATCAAACAGGTACGAAATACTATTCATTGTATCTCCAACCATTTGAAACATTATCAGACTCTAGTTCAATCTATTACTTCATATTTCTTGGGATTTTATATTTCTCTAATCCTTAGACTTCAAATTTCCAGTTCTAATTTATTAGCCAATGTTGCATCCAAAACAATTCCACCTAAAGATTTCTGTCCAGATTGATTTTCGCTTGAGCTAAATTTTCGCCCTTCCATTCCTAATAACATTACAAATTAGCGTGTGTTGAATGATGATGGAGATGTATTAATTTTTTTAACATTTGAAGAATCATATTTTGATTAGATAATTGATGAATATGAACATGAGAGACAAATGAAACAAGCAATTAAAGATAATTCTCTCCCCAAATCTTTGGTTAAAATTGAAAACCTTTATGATCTAAAAGATAGATTCAAGAAAGTATCTAATTGTAAAATTAGAGTTCAACATTGAGGTTTGAATTAGTAAACCTTGGATATGAATCTAAACCTAAAAATGTCAATTTAGGTCTAAGTATTTTTCCTGATAAGAGATTATCTTTTGTTCATCCTTTGAAGAAATATAAATATGTCTTTTCTTGGAATTACAAAGATCTAATGACTTATGATACTTCCATCATCCAACACCTCATCCCAGTGATGCCTGATGTCAATCCTGTTCAGCAGAAATTAAAATATTCATCCAAATCTAGAGAATCAAATAAATAATGAACTAAATAAACTCCTTAAAGAAAAAACATTTTTCCAGTGGGGCATTCCAAATCGTTATCTAGTTTATTACTAGTTAGGAAGAAGAATGGTGACATTAGGATTTGTATAGATTTTCGCAATTTGAATAAAGCCAGTGAAAAAAATAATTTTCCTTTACCACCTATGGAACAATCTTGCAGTCATTCATTGGTTCTAAGCTTATGTCTTTTCTTTATGGTTTCTCAGGTTACAATCAAGTACTTATTCATCCCGATGATAGATTACAGATTACATTTAGAACTAAATGGGGAACCTACACATATCATAAAATGCCTTTCAGACTATAAACGGTGGAGCTTCTTGTCAAATGGAAATGGACATCACTTTGAGAGGTATGATTAACAAAACAATTGTTTATTTGGATTACATTACCATATATTCTAAGAAAATAAACAACTATTATCATTACCTTAACCAAATATTTGAGAGATGTAGAAGATATGGGATTTCTCTTAATCATAAAAAGTCCTACTTTCCTTTAAGTGAAGGAAAACTTCTATGATTCATTGTCTCTAAAGAATGAATCTATATATATTCAAACAAAATTAAGGCTATTTCAGAAATCCTTTTGCCCCATAACAAGAAATCGATGCAATCTTTCTTAGGACAAATTAATTTTGTAAAAAACATTGTTCTTGATTTTTCCCAAATTGTTTTACTTACAGATCATGATCAAGAAAAAATATGTTTTTAAATGGGGAAATAATGAAATGGAATCCTTTCAACCAATCAAACAATGCATAATTGATGCCCCCTCTTTAATCACCCCCATTTTTTTTTATCCTTTTATTTTAGATATTTTTGCTTCTGAATTGTCTTATGCTGCAGTGCTAACACAAATCAATGATCACAATATAGAAACATCTATCTCTTTCTTCAGTTCGAATTTTCAAGAAGCATAACTCAATTATTTTGAAGTAGAGAAGTAGGCCTTTGCAGTCTTCAATACTATCAAACATTTTAGACATTTTTTTACTAAAATCTCATATAAAATTTATTGTTCCATTCTCAACAGTGATACAATTACTTATACAAAAAGAGTTAGTTGAAAAAAGAACAAACTAGGTAACAACTCTGCAAGAATCTGATCTTGACATTAAACCTGCTAAAATTGTTAGAGGACAAGGTTTTTGTAGACTGATTACTAGAGCCTCAAATATTTCAGCAAATGAAGATTGAGGTAATACAATTCAAATATTTTAGGTATGTCTTACTGACATTGAATCTCAATATGTTGATCTTTTGTTTTATTAAAAAAATGGCTACGCTCCACAATAACTTAATTATAAAAGTAAAAGGGCTCTAAGACTTAATGAAAAAAAGTATGAGATCATTGATGGTGTGTTATTCAAAAAAAATTATGACTCTGTTTTATTAAAATGTGTAGAAAAATCTGAAGCATAAAACTTTTTGCAGGACCACCATGATGGACCAGTTGGAGGACATTTTGGAGGAGATACTACTACACATAGAATCCTTCATGCCAGATATTATTAGCCAATGTTGTTAAGAGATACACATGCCTATGTGAGAAAATGTAAAATTTCTTAGACCACTGCAGGAAGAAAAAGGAAACCAACCCTACCACTCCAGCCAGTTAATATTGAACAACCTTTCAAACAATGGGGATTGGATATAATAGGTGAGATCATTCCTCACTCCTCTAAGCAATATAATTTCATCGTAACTACCACATATTATTTCACAAAGTGGGTAGAAGAAATTCCACTGAAGGTAGCTAATTCTGATAACATTATTGAATTCATCGATGAATTTATTATTACCAGATTTGGATTACCTAATGCACTCATCTTTGACAATGCATCTTATTTCTCAGGAAATAATATGAATGAATTTGCATTAAAAGGAGGATTTAAGCTAAAATACTATACTAATTATTATCCTCAAGGAAATGGTTTAGAAAAATCTACCAATAAAAACCTCATTAGGATTATCATGCGTACTGTTGATCAAAGTCAAAATAATTGGCATAAATATTTCGCGTTTTCTTTATGGGTTGATAGGATAAATATGAAAGCTTCTATCTAAACTACTCCTTTCAATTTAGCTTATGGAAAAGAAGCTATTCTCCCTCCCAATCTAGCTCTTCCTCAATTGGCCTTAGTACAATTTATTGAGGAATAACCCTCCTCTTATATACAACTAAGGATGTCTCAAATTCTAAAATTAGAAGAAGAAAGGGAAAAGGCTAAACAAACTCATGCACATCATCAACAATTAGTAAAATCTTCCTTTGACGCAAGCTTAGTTAGCAAAAAAAACTTTTCAAATTGGTGACTTAGTTTTGAAATGGGACAAGGCACATGAGGAAAAAGAAAAGCACACCAAATTTAAAAAATTATGGCTTGTACCATTCCAAATCGTTGAACTGTTAGGTCCATCGAATTTCGTTTTACAATATCTACAAGGTAAGAGAGATGCTCTTCATGTTAATGGTCTAATTCTCAAAAAATTCTTTTAGTAGGACTTTTGTTCTACTGTATTATATTTATATATCCATGTTTTTGTTATAAATAAGATTGAGTAACACATTATTGGCTTTCATTTAAAAATATATATTCCTTTATGACTTTAAAGTTGAAAAGTATTGATTTTAAGAGAAAATAATCTCAAAATTGAAGACCAGATAAATACTTTAAAAATTTGAAATTTTTATACATTAAATTTGTAGATCCTTGTCACTTGAAACCTCATAAAATATTCATTCTTGATAATTAGTGAATAAAGGTTCCTTTAACAAAGTAAAAGGATATTTTGAAATATTAGTATCTTTAGCTTCAATTTTCATCCATTACTCTTAAGGAGTATGTGAACCTCCCCACTCATTGTTCAAGTATTTTTAGAGTGTAATTCAAAAATATAAGAAACTTAGAAGATAAGAAGTCTCATCACGAGCTTGCTTACCATGATCATAAGGAAATAACAGGTTGACATTTTCATTATTGGCCACCAAACTAGGATAGTGGCTTATTCTTAAAAAAAAAACATATAAGACAATGAGTCTCATCACGAGATAGCTTGTTCAAGTCTATTATCACTTGTGAATGGCATTGTCATTATCTAGCCACCAAACCAAGACAATGACTTCTAAATATCCTTAAAAATGAAAATGAATCCTCAAAATATCCTCTAAATATTTACAAACATGGATGGGATACTGGTTCACCATTTGGAAAAAGATAACCCTGTCGAGTCTATGGACGCCTATTGGCCGCAACGACCCTATCTATGACAAAATAAGTTCGTCAAAAGCTAAGTTTCAAATATTCTTTTACTTTATCTTTATTACCAATTAAGGATTGATTTTAATGATTAAAGATTTTTATTTTTAAAAGTGATAAGGAACTTTACAATTAAGTGAAACTTTTAATTCAAAGTAATTGTATTGATCTCATTTTCAAAATTGCTTTTCTTTCGTAAAGGTCCTTATTTTTAGGTTTAAAAGTTTGTTTTACAAATTTTCAGAGATAATTGGTTCTTCCAGTGAATTTCCAATTGTTGCGGTACATAACAATCCCCTATTATTTATAGATATAACATTTAAATAATGGGGACCCTTTTAAAAAATTTCCTTAGATTTATATTCCAAAAAATTCTAAAAAACCAAAAAGATGACATGTTCGGTTATCTTTTAGGTTTAATTCCTAGTTGAATAACTTAGATTTACTTTTTAAATAAAGTCGCACATCATAAAATGATTATAAGTCATGATAATATCCTTATCAAACATTGCGATATGGGATATCATTTGCAAATAAAGCTTCTCTTAATAAAACGAAGAAAACAAAGAAAAAACACATTGCCGCACATAAAGCTTCATTTGATCTGCCACAGAGACACGTCATTATCACAGATCACGATTTGCACATCCCTACCGAATCTTTATTAGCTCATACATCTCTATGTTGTGATTGCAATATAAAAGAAACACTCCCTAATCTCCTATGCATGTATGCGATATTGCATATCGCAAATCGCACATCGCATTATCATTTCAAACGAAATACTTCCACTTAATGAGGATGGATGTGCACTTATATTTTCATTAAATTTCAAATCTAACGGTTTTAATGTTCCTCGGTTGACGAAATTGATTTAATTCGCAAGTTGTTATTTGATACGTATGTATTTGTCTTGCTTGTCCTTTCGTCCTTGGAGATGTAAAAAGTTCCTCTGTATTTCATTTTTGTAGACTAATAGTAATAAATGACATTCCCTTGAAATGTCCAAAGAAGGAAAGAAAGGAAAAGGTGTTGAAAATAGCAACAAGAAGTGTTAAAAATAGAATCCAAAAATTCTAGTTTAATTTGTCCTTGAATTAAACTGAGAATAAAATCTAATTCTATTCTTATAGCAACTTGTAAATAGTTAATTAAGTTTAATTAAGTTAATTATCTTAGGAATTTCGATTTGGAAGTCTTTCTGAAATCATGTAAATGTTCTCCCTATATTTTAGGGGTCCAATATGAGTTTAATTGTGAGTTGTAATTAGATAATTGAGTTGACTGAGTTATGTTCAGTTAAATTAGTTCCAAACTATTTGTGGAACTAATAGAGAATTAACAGTAAGTTGGTTCACCAATGCATTCACTAATTCTACTCTATCTAACTGAATATTCCCTCATAAGAAACTCATGCATGTCAATTCTAAGAAAGATCCAGTTGAGACTAGAGTGTAGGGATAGTGTACTATTAGTTGTATACTTTTCTGAGTTGTACAAATGGTGCATGCAATTAAGAATGGAACCTAGTTTGGATTGTGTAGTTTTGGATGCACTATATTCCCATTAGTATGGGCTATTCATCCATAGGAATGGAACAAGGAAATAAGGGCTTGGAGAACAAAAGAAGAGGCTAGAGATTGACTTGAGCTTGCTTGTGAGCATGGACATTGATCATACTAAGTGTTGGGATTGTTCTTGTGAGAACAAGCAATGTATTATCATCTTGGATATTTGATTAATGCAATTTAGATAGTAGGGGTTTGAGCTGTGTTGTTCCCCAGGAAAACTTATTGTGTTATATGCCATTGATTTTCTTCCTCTTATTGATTATTGTTTTCATTGATCTATTTGCTTCTACTAGTTGATAGTAGAAGTAGATTCTTGTCCTATGCTTTAGTAAATTGTATGAGCTTGTGAATCTACAGGAAATTCTACAAAAGGGTCATATGTTCAAATAGAAGTAACTCAATTCAAACCAGAAGCAACATAGATGACTCTATTATTCACAAAGACCACATGCATGTCAAATTATGGTACTTATTTAGGGGAGTCAATGTACAATCTATTTGAAGAAGAAAACCCCATAGTAGTATTGGTTAAGCAAGCAACAACTAATGCCTCATCATCATCCGGGGCTACCTTTTTTGACGTCACCAATTCCTTTGCAGAAAGAAAAAATTAGAATCAGAGCCCATTAGACAATGGAGACAATACCCAAGGAAGCACAAGCATGATAATAAGGGTATATATCCTTTCACCTCTCTTTTCGGTCTGTTCTGTTATGCTACTACTATGATATGTAGATTGTTTAGCTCTTCGAACACACAAAAATTTATAGTTGAATGGGTTCCTTTGATTCAAGCTGCTTCTAATTCTGAAATAATGGATTGGGCTACTATCTTGTTCAACAATATCGTGTCCAAAATCTTAGAATATATGTAAGAAAACAGTGTTTCAGAAAGAATCATGACATCTTTTTAGATGAGTGCCTATATTATGGATTCCATTTATTTCTCTTTTTATTTTCCCTCAATATGATGGAAATGGACACTTGAAGACCCTACACCAATTCACTTATATCATGATATCCTATGGGAATCTAAGTATTAACCTCATTTTTATAGAATTTGCAATAAGTTAATGCTTTCTTTGTACAAAGCCATTTTGATCAAAATGCCCCTAGGTTGTCTCAAGAAGCCACGATAGACTTCACTACTATTGCTAGTTGGTTTACTGAAGAAAATTTCACTTATGCCATAGTATTTTGGAATCTTTCGGCCCCACATGTTCTTCCTATTTATGTTCCTAATAAGCTTCTGGCCCGGGAAGTTGCCTATCAGACCATAGGTCATGGTATAACTAAAGTCTTGAAAGACTCTAAAAAGGTTATTTGGCCACAATTTCCTATTCAATGTGGAGTCTATGCTCTTGAGAATTACAATCATGCTACCCTAGAAATCAAAAAAATCGAAGGCATGCAACTCCCCACTATTCCTCCTAGACAGTACGACCCTAAAAAGGTCATTCATGATTTCACTACTTAGGTTAAAATAAAGCCATTTGTTCATGAACCTTATGATTTTGATTATTTGTTTGAGACATGTGAGTCATATATGTAGGTTGAACATTTAGCACAAACTGACTCGGCCCCGAGGATTTTGTCTTATTCCAAGAGTACAAAAATAAAAGGATACAGAAACTACGTTCCGAATGCCTGATTTCTTTATAGCTAGAATTACCTATAGGAAAATCTTTGTCGTTGTCTACAAAAGAAACAGAAAATACACCCACTAATGCACTCTTAGAGAAAAAAATAGAAGAGCTCTTGTCTACTAGTGAGCTTGATAAAGTTGGGGATCAGCTCAATAAAGAACTAGATAGCACACAGGAGAAGGAAGTGCATGATTAAGCTTCAATGGAAATAGATAAGACTCCTGTAGCTAGTAAGACAAAGTCTCCTATAAATGATTCATCAAGTCAAATAATGGATAAAGAAGTTATACTGATAGTCCCCACCTCCGACATCATCCTCAAAGTAGAAGAGATTCTGTCTCTTGATATTTTTTATAGTTCTGAACATCGTGATGTTGTGAGTCGACATAAGAACAAAAGAAGAATGGAACATTCTCAGGAACGTCTTCCTAGAAGCATCCCATTAGATGTGGTATGGTAATATTATCAAGCTAATTCATTTTATGAGTTAGCTAAGCTTTCACAATATGCAGGAGCCTATGCTACGATCACCATTTTCAAAGCTACTGAAGTTCAAAAATTGGTTAAAGAAAAAGATGAAAAAATCTTGCATCTAGAAGAAACATGACTTAATTCAAGACATAATATGGATAAGGAATGGAAACTCAAGTTTTTAAAATTACAAACTAAGTTTGATCAACTGAAAGTACAAAATGAAGCTAATATTCAGAGCTGAAATGTGCAGATTGACGAGCTTCAACTTAGAATAACTCAGATACATAAGGACACTGATATTGAAGGATTCAGAAAAGAAGCTAGAGAGATCAATGCTCTCCTCACACAACAACAAGTAAACTTCTGTAAGAATTTAAAGATCACGAATGACCTCTGCAAAAACAATGACTCATTGACTCATCAAATGTCTGAATTAGGAACATACTATGAAGATATCAACAAGAGGATTCTTGATTTCATCACTTGGTAGGAAAATTCAGATGGAATAAAAGAAAATCTTCCAAAATACAAGAATCATAAAAAGATATTCTTTTTAGATATTGGGATATTAGAATAAACTAGGCTGAAGAAGCAATTTACAGAGAAAGAGACCTAGCATGCCAAATTACAAAAACTATTAGAGAAAGTCTAACATATGCTAATATTATTACTGAGTGCCCAAGAGAATGACTTCCAAATACTCAAACACTCATAGAGTATTGGCATAATAAATAAAAGGAAAAATAATATAGCATTAAGAAATTATCTAAGTTAAATCTTGAATATCATCAACAGTTTTTGGTATAGCCCTATGGACAATGGTTAGTTCTTCACAGCCTTATCAATACAACTAAATACGTGCTCCCACCTCTTTCAGATGCCTTTTTTGGAGGACATATGTGTATCAGGCCAGCTCATCCCCCAGAATTGAAGCCGATAGAAGCTATTTACAGATTGCAAGAGAAAATGGGAGAGCAGTCAACTTCCCATCTTTAGTTTCTTGTTAAAACATAAGCTATTTTTATCCTTTTGTTCCCTATTTAGAGGAGTGTTTGTTTCAACCTCCTTAGAAAAATATGCATTTCTATTTTGATAGTATGAATTTTATTTATAAATATCCTCTGATGTTTTTGGAGAAAGGGTTCATAATTTTTGTAAGAAGACTCAAGGAACTTCACTTCTATATTTCTTTGATAATTTTATAGAAAGGCTAGACTAGAGACTATATTCTTCCATAAGTAGAGCATTGATATATGTGGTACTATTATCTTTTATTAATGCTATGTTTTATGTTTAAAAGTCAGATAACTTTTATCATTGTCTTATTATATATAATATCACAACTCAATTAAGCATTATTTCACTATTGGAAAGTGTATTAATTGTTATCTTTATTTGTATGTATGAAATGGTATATCTTTTATGAGATATGTGCTTAATAATTAAATGACTGACTATTTAATCAATTTAGTTATCTTTTATTCTTTTTAACTCTTTTAAATGTTTGAAGATCTATATTGTCTTTCATTTATAAATAAATCTTTATGAAATTGCATATGCAAAGTTAGTTATATCTCGGGAATAAGATAGATATATATATATTTATTTATTTTCATTCATATTTATTGTATCAAATAGTTTTCACCCCATCTATATCACACCCAAAACTCCGTGATATATTTGAATAGGAAGGTGGTCCCTATATCCCTAGTCGGAACCGCTATCCTAAACAGAAAAGGAATAGTATTCAAGTTCCCGGCCTGATGGTTTCCCCGATGTTGAGGCAAGGACATTCTGAGCCTTCAACAGTATTATATTCTATATGTCATATTAATAAACCTCCAACTCCTAGATATTTTTTCTATAGGAACTCCTTAGATAAGCTTATAGGTTGTTCTTATGGCTAAGTAACAACCCTCGTTAATATGGATCTTCATATATCTTGCTAAGAGAGATAATTTAATACCCCTTTCATAAAGAAATAATTTAGATTCATTATTATTGGATAGACCACAGTTTGTTGCAAAGACCTTAAGAACGTGGTGTCTTCAATCCATTATAATTACTCAAAGTCCTGCTAAGCCAAGATTTGCTTTGGAAGCTACATCAAAATTTAGCTTTACAAAGCCCTCAGAGGGAGGCAAATATATAGGAGTAGAAGGAAATGGAGGAGGGGGTTTCCATGAAATAGGGTATAACAAACTGGATGATAACTCAATCTCATTCTTAAAATTTTCTCCCGGAGGCTGGTTTTTCCAATCATCAGGGTTCCGAGGTTCCTCGAGGATGGTTTCTTTGATATTTGGCTTAACCGTATACTATGTTCGATATACTGATTTCTACTGGTTTCTAAATATTCTCTTGTTCGTTTCTTTCCAAATAGCCCACATGAAAAAGATTAAAAATAGGACCTGTGCTATATTGAATATCGAGCTAGGAAATATAGATTTTCTCCATTGTTCCAACGTTTCAATCATACTATTGTGAGATCAATCCAAGCATCCAAATAACTTTTGGACTCTCCTCCATATTGTGCTAGAGAATTGACCATGATTGAGAAGATGGTACATGGTTTCTTCTTGTTGTCCACACATTATGTAGTAGGACAGACTCTAAACTCCTCGCCTTTGGATCAGATCCCATGTGGTTATATGTTAGGTGGAAAAATCCCTCTTGCGGACAAGAGAGGTCTCCATGGACTTCAAATAACCCTAGTAACAAACACAGAGTAACTGCTACCTTTCTCTAAGTTTTAATCATTCAAAAGCAAATAGAATGAAAGAGGCCTCTTACTGGTTTATTGAACTAATTGATGAAGTCCCTCAAAATTTTTGATCACTCATTCTTTGATGCTCTATATGTCCTATTGTCACTCTCAACAGCTTCTCCGCAATTTCCTGAAAGAGATATGAAAATACAAATACAAACAAGATATTAAAGCATACAACATATAATCAAAGAGATAAATGAATTAATTAACCAATTATACATGTGAACTTATCAATTATGCAACCAAAACTTATGTTGGTGATCAAGGAATCCTACAAATTAAATCAATGGAGATGTAACTAAGAAAGAATAATTTCTTATATTCATAAAACTATAGAAAATCCTTACAACCATGTAGCCTTGATGTAGCAAGCCCCTTCTGCAATCTCCAACCCTCTCCCTTGGAAGAAAAGCCTTCCAACCTAATCTCAATAACATAAACCTACTTCGAACAATCCTCTTCCAATTCTCATACTTGTAGTGGATTTATAGGCCAAGAATGGGAATTCATGGATCCATTCTCCAAGGGATTAGATCCACTATTAGTGGGATAGAGGTACCTCAAAGGAAGGGGAGTTGCTCCATGATGGGAGGGATCAAAACTGACTAGGCACTCATTCGAAGTTGGTTGGGATAGATGCTACCAACAATGCTTCTAGACTTTACTTTTTATTTTTACGTACTTCAAGTCATGTTCGCATGTCATAGTGGAAGATAGTACGTACTTATGTGTATATAATAACGGTCTTCCCTGTGTATGCGCATGAATCGGCTAGGAAACTATGAATATAGCCAAAATCAAGGTTTTGTACCTTAGGATCTAGAAATTCCTCTTTCTTTTGGATAATTTAGTTTCAAACTTTGCAAGGGAATCATCTGGGACACATTTTTGGATAGCGAGAGATCCAAACCAATGGTCATTTGCATAATGCAACAAAATGATGTGTGACAGATTCCCCCCTAGAGTGCAAAGTTAGAATAAATATTTTGATGACTGAAGTGCTTTATCATAAGAAGGTTTGGGTTGGAGACTATAGTCGGAGACCTGAAACAACCAAAAAAATATATCAATGCCATATATAATATCATCACTGAGGTAGGCATTCACATACTCAGAACATAAATGTCTAAATATCACAGTATGGAAATACGTCTGAAGATCCATGTCAATGGATATATCTTTACAATCACGAATATTTAATAAATCCACGTAGCATGGATGGATGAAACTAGATCCAGGGTCTTGATCTCCATCTCTTGATTCGTAGTATAAATCTAGTCGTGCAAGTGTATGTCTCAAATTTGAACATGATAGAAACCACTTGATTACTAGTCAATAATGTGAACCGTTAGCAAGTGCGAGAGAAACCACAAATAATGACAATGGCTCTCAAGGTACTTCCAGTACAATCTATTAAGTGTGAACAGATGATTTGATGTCAAACGCTCATATAATAAATTGATCGAATGCCAATGATGAGAACCTATAGGTGAAGGCAAGAAACCTGCCATTAAGGCATGCAAACCTTAAGGCACTGAAGATTTCTGGATCAAATTCATAGATTATGAGTTGAATTCGATCGGAAGTGACTCATCGCAGGAGGGCCTACAACATGAAATTCATGTCATGTTTTGAAGAACAACAATTTAGAGTAATCGAGGACTGTCTTAGGGATGGTCTATGCAACTGAATGCTAAGAATGACAAAGTAATTTTGACTGAGGTTGAACTTCTCTTGAACATATCAGAGACACAACATAATTACTTGGAAGAATTTGACTCAAAAATAAATCCCAAACCAATTGAATACTTTCAAATGAGGTATGGTCAACTGAGTAACAAATGAATTTCCCAACCCAAACATGAAAAGTGATGGGGTTTCATGTTCAAGAGTGACTACTGCCTTTTACAAATGTAAAACAAAGATTTTTTGTCACTTTTACACACCATTTACATGCAAATGTCTCTTTACTTTTTACAGGTTTGAGGAGGTGTTGTGTTGTACAACAACCCCCCATTTCATACAAACTTTTATACAAAATCTTAATATGAAATGGGTCCCTCAAAAAATAAACTTAGTTAGATGTGTGAATAAAATGGTATGTACCTCATCATAAAAAAAATCCTTGTTAAAAGCCCCAATGTTAATAAAACATTTTATACAACCTTTTAAATAAGAAATAAATTGTTCCTTTATAATATTAAAATAATCATTCTATATTGTGATAAAGCGATTGGAGATTGCATATCGCAATATTAAAAGAAACACGCAAAAACAACATCACCCAATCCTCCGATCCAAAAAGGTAATTGCTATCGGCAAATTGGGGAAAACAAATGCCAACGCACAATAAAGAAAAGCCCCTCAATTCCTCCAATGCGATAAAGAAAATCGACAATTGGCGACTCGAACATGTCAATAATAAATGGACATATGAGCAAAGCATAATCAATTCCTCTAATGCAATAAAGTTAAATTGTAATCGGCGATCAGCACTTGATGGAGTCACACAAAAAGGATAAGAAAAACCATGTCAAGTCCCGACTGCGATCTATTAATTGGGTGCATATCTCAAAAAGCAAAAATATATTAAGAAAGTCTGCATGCATTATATTGTATCACCTTTTGGTGATCGGAAATATTTAAAGCAACTCTTAAAAGCCTTCCCTTTGACACTCCCGATCGCCAATCAATGATTTATCATTGACCCCTGATCAATAAAATCTAAGGCACGCTTGAAACAATCATTTGGAATATGGGTGACGTGATGGGCATTTATGATGATATTCACCACAATTGATAGTTTAAATGGCTATTCAATATTGCAGTTAAGGATGAATTTTTCAAAGGGTTTCATCCATGGTAATCCTTAACTATATTTAATTTTATGCCAATCGACGTAATTCTATTCATTATCATATTGGCTTGCAACAACATTTCCTCTATATCACTGTTTGCAACTAGTTGCACAGAATTCTTCCAAAACTAGAGAACCAGAGAAAATGTGTAAGAAATCAAAGAAGTTTGCAGCAACAACTCCTACAACAGCAGCTCATCTAGTCAAAGATCTCGGACCAAGAAAGAAAGGATTAATCTCATATACGACGTGCCTTGGTCTAGGAAACATGAGCTGGGAGAGTATTTACAATCTAATAGAAGCTGAGGATCCTGAGAAATTATCAAAGGAAGCCAACAACCAATTCTACTAACAAATCGAAAGGAACTCTTAAATAATTGGCTTGTTCCTATCTACAAAAAATAACAGCACGAGCTAAAATCCTGCCATATATTGACGTAGTAAGATGGGTGGTGGAAAAAATTCTAGTCTCGGACAGAACCTTTTGAATAGATAATAGGAGGATATTTGGTTCATTTCAGCCTGAGGATCTCATGAAAATGTACCACGTACCTCGGCCTGAGAAGTGATAAAACGAAGTGTTCTTGGAGGCATTTGCAAAGGAGAACGATTCAGTGTTAGCCCTGATAAAGCAATGGAGACATTTCCCTGAAAAGCACAAGCACGAGTCATCGAGTAAGTACTCTGTTGACTCTTTGGCTTCCCCTTATTGTTATGCTGGGGCTATGATGTGTAGGATATGGGGAATACATGATTCGGCCAAATTCACCATAGAAATGGTTCCCATAATGGAAGTTGCAATCAATGGTTATGTGATGGATTGGGCTAATATATTGTCTGATAAACTAGCCACAACAATTTTATAGCACAGGACAAATGCACATAAAACTTCCCTGATTATTCCCCCGTTCTATTACAGTGCTTATATAATGGGTATCATTTGCTTTAATTCTGAATATCCAATACTTGGGTGGAAATGGACTCCTCAAGACCTGAATCCAATCCATATTTACCACCAATAGTTATGGAAGGCAAATTACAAAAATCATTTGTATAAAATTTGCAATGGTTTTATTCTCCATGTATATTATTCTATTTTTAATAAACCTACTCCAAGGATATCCCCGGAAGCAGAAGTTGATTTAATAGTAGTAGGCAGTTGGTTCAGGGAAGAGAAATTTACTTACATAAGGATTTTTGGTAGCCTTACTAAAACCCATGTTCTTCCCTTGCATGTGCCTGAGAAGTTGTTAGCTCGGGAATTTGCCTACCAAATAATAGTAGAAGGGACATCCAGAACCCTTAAGGATTCAAAGAAGAACATTTGGCCAAACTCCCCTTTATGGTGTGGCATTTTCACTCTGCATGACTATAAGCATGTAGAGAAGGAGACATAAAAGATGCTAATGCTGAATCTAGCCACAATTCCTAACAGGCCATATGATCCAAGACAGGTTGCTTATAATGTCATGTCTCAAGCCAAACTTGCTAAGTTTGATCATAAAGCTGATGAATTCGATGTTCTATTTTCCCCCACTAAATCATTATTTCAAGTTACAATATTGGCTAGGATGAGGTATCAAGATGAGGGATTGGAAATGTTTAATATGCTTAGAGACCAGAGGTTGCAAACTTTGCCTTTAGACCTATTAGCCACAACCTCGATAGTCTAGTCAAGTGAAACTCAACAGCAAACTGTTGACAAAGCTCCTGTAGTAGAAGAAGTTCCTGAGAAAGAAAAAACACCAGAGCAGGAGCAAGAACAAGAAAAGGGCGGTGAACTTATTGATTCAGACGTTCACATTGATCCCAAACTACTCAAATAATGGCAATAGTTTGACTCAATCATCAGCAATACTGAGAGCCTGTAGGGATTTAGTACACCCGAAGTAATAACTAGACAAAATATAGAAACTAATATATTTCCAACTGAAGGAACTAGCGGCCCATCCATGACCCAAATAGATGTTGAAATGATACTAGAGAACCCTTCTGATGAGGTTGTT
Organism: Pinus taeda; assembly: GCA_000404065.3. NCBI lineage: Eukaryota > Viridiplantae > Streptophyta > Pinopsida > Pinales > Pinaceae > Pinus > Pinus taeda. Next base: position 21,250 of record APFE030027010.1, read on the forward strand.
CTACGTGTAGAAGAAATACCACCCTTAGATGTCTTCTACAGCCCTAAGCATAGGGCTGTAATAAAAAGATAAAGGAAAAAGAGAAAACTTGATCAATCTTCTCTTTTACCTACACAGATGGAGATAACTAATGTGGTATGGAGAGAGGAAGTCAACCCTTCCGAATATCTTACTAAACTCTCTCAGTATGTCGGGGCATATACAACAACTACTATGGACAAGGCATCAGAAGTTAGCAATTTTCTTAAAAAAAAGGATCAAGTGATCATCTCACTGGAGATACAGGTACAAGAAAGACAACAGAGAGTAGAGCAGTTAGATCAGCAGTTAGCAGCACAGAAGCAATCAAATGAGAAATTAAATGAGAAATTTGTTAAAGAGAAACAAAGGATAGACCAACATGCAGTTCAAAAGCAAAAAGAGTTGTCTCAAGCATTGAACAAGCTAAAGATAATGAATGAACATTTGAGCAAATCGAAAGATGAACAAATTACTCAACTATCATTACAAATAGAAAGGTTCAAGGAATTTCCTAAGGTAGAGGAATTCAAATAAGAGGCTCTCCAAATAACTAAAGCATTATCTACTCAATTGAACTTGCTACCTATTGATATTTCTCTTGTTCCTCCCTTCTGTGAGATTTCCTCGTCTATGATTGATAAGTCGGTTGATGATAGAAAAAAGTTGGAGGAGGCAGATGAAACACTAATAGAGTTTCTTTCCCAGCAAGAAACCAAGGAAGGACAAGCCGCAAATCTACCTCAAATTCTGGAATCACACAACGAAATCCTGTTCCTTGAGTGGAAAACTCAACTGATGAAGGAAGAAAGGGCAACAATGAGATGTAGATCGACAACTAGTAATTTAATGGAATTTATTAATAATACTCTTTATTTGTCAAATTTAATTTCAGAATGTACCCCAGGGAAATTACCATTAGTCAAAGCCTTGGAGAAGACATGGAAACAGGAGCTGGAAAAGAGGTAGAGATTAATCACAGGCATCCAAACACTAACATGGGAAACCTTTTGGTTCTTCGTTGTGAAACCATATAGTCAAAGGACAACAATCAAATGCTTGACTGATGCAATCAATTACATGATTCCTAAAATTACTGACCCCACCTATACTACCCAATTACATTCGCATATGAGTCATCCTCCAGAGCTGCAGCTGATGCTTGCCATATGCCAGCTCAAGCCAAAATATAGTCAGCTGAAATAATGAACCATCCTTACCAACTGCAAGAATATCTATTTCGGGGATATTTTCATGTATTTGTGATTCAGTTACACCATCTCACAACATT
>APFE030027014.1:0-16204 GCA_000404065.3 Pinus taeda
GTGACAGGAATATATTTGGAAAAGCTAAAAAACGCTGAAAATAAAAGATTAATGAGAACCAATCACACAAGTAAATAAGAATAACAATAACATAATTATCATAATTTCTATATACCAATAATAAATGACAAGCAAAGGACTTACATCTGCCCTCATCAAAAGAGAAAATCATATCTCTACATAAAATCATAATATTACTCATAGATAAAAACCGGAGGAACATACTAAAAAGGCTAGAATGAGGAGCTGCTAGCGATAAATGCCTATAAATACGAAAAGATTAAGACGAGAATAACGCGAGGAAATCACCATGGATGAAACGACGGGGGAAGAAAGAAACCCTAAGATGAGAGGGTAGGGATCCAACTTCTACTCACCTTCCAACCATCATCTCGGTTAAGATTGATGGGTCTTCGCTCAATTTCGATAGCTTCCCTTAGCTTGCGATGATGGAACCGATCCACCCTAGCAATGACCTTGGCCTCCTCTATGCAGACATGATGCTTAGTCTTGTCCACATGCTCTGCTAAGGCTGAGGACCTTGTTCTTCCATGTCTCAGGTCTGCTGCATGCTCACAAATTCTCTGCTGGATGGAGCGCCCTGTTTCCCCTATATAGGGTGTCCCACAAGAGCAAGGAATCAGATAAACTCCCTTCAAGTCCTTCGAGTTAACAGGATCCTTCACCGATCGCAGGGAATTACGAATGGTTCTAAGGGGCCCGAAGGTAGAGGGAATACCAAACTTTCTAAGGATCCGGGCAATCTTGTCCGTGGTTCCTTGGATATAGGGAATATGGACACCTGGATGACGCTCCTTAGGCTCTTTCTTAATCAGGGAATTTTTGGAGGCTCTAAGGAAAGCCTTCCTCCCAAGTTGCCTACTATATCCATTTTCCACAAAGACATCAAGGAGGTGAGATCTCTCTTCATCCAGGCTCTCGTTATCGGAAATCCTGAGGGCACGCGTAGCTAGGGTGTTAAGAACCCCCATCTTCTAAGCCGGGAAATGATGGGAATCGACATGAAGATACTGCTCTGTGTGCATTTTCTTCCGGTAAACCGCGTGGGAGAGAGAGCCGTCCTTCTTCTTAGAAATCAGAATATCCAGGAAAGGGAGGCTACCATTGACCTCTTTTTCCATGGTGAACTTAATAGCATAGGACTGGCCATTGAGGTGATCCAAGAAACGATCCAGCTCCTCATGGCCATGGGACCAGATGACATTAGTGTCGTCTACATACCTTTTCCAGAGTTTAGGAGGGAGACGAGCCGAGGCAAGAGCCCTGGCTTCGAAATCTTCCATAAAGAGATTTGCCACGATCGGGGAGAGGGGGGAACCCATGGCAACACCACAGGTCTGCTCGAAGAAATCACCCTCAAAACTGAAGAACGTGGAAGTGAGACATGCCTCAACCAGATGAGCGGTATCTGGATCAGTTAGGCGGTAGATCACCTCCATGGCCTCTTTTATAGGAATGCTCGTGTAGATGAGCGGTATCTGGATCAGTTAGGCGGTAGATGACCTCCATGGCCGCCTTTATAGGAATGCTCGTGTACACGCGAGCATTCCTATAAAAGCGGCCATGGAGGTCATCTACCGCCTAACTGATCCAGATACCGCTCATCTGGTTGAGGCATGTCTCACTTCCACGTTCTTCAGTTTTGAGGGTGAGTTCTTCGAGCAGACCTGTGGTGTTGCCATGGGTTCCCCCCTCTACCCGATCGTGGCAAATCTCTTTATGGAAGATTTCGAAGCCAAGGCTCTTGCCTCGGCTCGTCTCCCTCCTAAACTCTGGAAAAGGTATGTAGACGATACTAATGTCATCTGGTCCCATGGACATGAGGAGCTGGATCATTTCTTGGATCACCTCAATGGCCAGTCCTCCGCTATTAAGTTCACCATGGAAAAAGAGGTCAATGGTAGCCTCCCTTTCCTGGATATCTTGATTTCTAAGAGGAAGGACGGCTCTCTCTCCCACGCGGTTTACCGGAAGAAAACGCACACAGAGCAGTATCTTCATGCCGATTCCCATCATTTCCCGGCTCAGAAGATGGGGGTTCTTAACACCCTAGCTACGCGTGCCCTCAAGATTTCTGATAACGAGAGCCTGGATGAAGAGAGATCTCACCTCCTTGATGTCTTTGTGGAAAACGGATATAGTAGGCAACTTGGGAGGAAGGCTTTCCTTAGAGCCTCCAAAAATGCCCTGATTAAGAAAGAGCCTAAGGAGCGCCATCCAGGTGTCCATATTCCCTATATCCAAGGAACCACGGACAAGATTGCCCGGATCCTTAGAAAGTTTGATATTCCCTCTACCTTCAGGCCCCTCAAAACCATTTGTAATTCCCTGCGATCGGTGAAGGATCCTGTTAACCCCAAGGACTTGAAGGGAGTTTATCTGATTCCTTGCTCTTGTGGGACACCCTATATAGGGGAAACAGGGCGCTCCATCCAGCAGAGAATTTATGAGCATGCAGCAGACCTGAGACATGGAAGAACAAGGTCCTCAGCCTTAGCAGAGCATGTGGACAAGACTAAGCATCATGTCTGCATAGAGGAGGCCAAGGTCATTGCCAGGGTGGATCGGTTCCATCATCGCAAGCTAAGGGAAGCTATCGAAATTGAGCGAAGACCCATCAATCTTAACCGAGATGATGGTAGGAAGGTGAGTAGAAGTTGGATCCCTGCCCTCTCATCTTAGGGTTTCTTTCTTCCCCCGTCATTTCATCCAGGGTGATTTCCTTGCATTATTCTCGTCTTAATCTTTTCGTATTTATAGGCATTTATTGCTGGCAGCTCCTCATTCTAGCCTTTTTAGTATGTTCCTTCGGTTTTTATCTATGAGTAATATTGTGATTTTATGTAGAGATATGATTTTCTCTTTTGATGAGGGCAGATGTAAGTCCTTTGCTTGTCATTTATTATTGGTATATAGAAATTATGATAATTATGTTATTGTTATTCTTATTTACTTGTGTGATTGGTTCTCATTAATCTTTTATTTTCAGCGTTTTTTAGCTTTTCCAAATATATTCCTGTCACAGCATATATATATATATTATATAATATATATATATAATATATATATAATATATTATATATATACATAATCTCATGAAATTAATCAAATCATTTAATATACATTCACTCCTACGATGGATATCATTAATTGTAAATCTAATTATCTTATAAACAGATAAAATAGGATATTACATCAATGGTAGGGAATATAAAATTTTACTAACATATTATCTTTCCTTTAATAAACATTCATACTTATAGTTAGTTAGTAATTTAATAACTTATGACCATTAAAAGTATTTATTTATTAATTCATTCTTATTTTTACCTAACATCCTATTTTTAGGAATATGATTGGAATTCAAGTAACCATTAGTATTACTATATTAATAACATATTAAATAAATTACTTATTTCTAGAAATTAAATTATATTAATACTATAAAAATAATAAGAATATTAAATTTATTAATATAATTTATTTAATTAAATACCCTATTTTTAGGAATATAAATGGAATTCAAGTAACCATTAGTATTACTATATTAATAACATAAAGATAATTAATTAAATAAATTACTTGGGATACCATTCGATTTACCTAATTTTACTTATTTCTAGAAATTAATATTATAAAAATCATAAGAATATTAAATTTATTAATACAATTTTTACCTTGGTCCCAAGGTCAAATATAGCCGTTTTGTAGCCGTTGGAGTCTCTGCTCTGCTATTTAACATGCTAGGCCAGATCTGTCTTCAACTTGTCCTGACGATGAACCACACTAGTTGGTTCGAAACGCGTCGACAAAAGTCTTTCTCATGTGATTTACGCCGAAGCTCTTCTTACAACTATAATGGATCACAGAAGCCTCAATTCTACAATTGTTTCCCTGCACGGTATTGCCATCACATCTAAAGTTCACCAATTTGAACGAGCACGCTTGCAGGTCTCGAAGTTGAAGACAGATCTAGCGTTTTTTATGAGATGCAGAGATTTCGTAGTTATCCCAGTCTTCGCCCAAATCAGTCATCGTCTCCATTCTCCTTCTAACCATGGAGTGTTCGTAAAAGCCAGTCTAGCGCTTTTGAGGTCTGAAATTGATAAGATCAGGAAAAACCTAGATCATATCTCTCGGAACCTTCTGGTTTTGCACCTGGAACTCTCGTATGTGATCTCTCCTTCCGTGTGGACCAGAATTGATGCATGCTCTGCATTAAAATCATTACGATTGGAGGAGTTGAAAGGGAAAAAACAGGCTAAGAAGTTTCAGGGCTTAGCACAGAAATCTGCAAGGGATGGTTCGTTGGGAGGTAGTTCCCTTAGCTGTATTTCTGTTTCACAGAGATCGGCCCTCCTTTCTTGGGTTTCATCCACCTGTCAAGATCACTCAGGAGCGCAGCCAGGATGCAGCAGCAAGCCTGCCCCGTCCTCAATGAGCCTTTCAGATCTGTCAATTGGCTCTCAGGTGGAGCATTCTATGGCGGAAAATGAGTGTGATCCAGCTCGTCTTGTGCGCCTGTACGAAGATGGGATAGCGGCCTCTCCCGCACACTGCAGTGGTCCTTCTCCGAGCAGGAAGAGCAGAAAACAACAATTTATCCTCGCGGCGAGCAGAATTTCTGAGGTTGCTAGCTCTGGCCAGCATTCAAATGAGCGCGAGATTAAGGTAGTCCGTTGTGAAAGTAAGGCCTGTCCAGAAAGCAATAGCGGGATTATCTCAGTAGACAGGAGCATTATCAATCCCGGTTATAAGTATGAATTGGTGTTGTCAGTCCCGAAACCCAATTGTTCAGTGGAAAGTAGCAGAGTGTTCTCGCCATCCGGTGCATTCACGCAGGCAGAAAGTAAGATGAAGGGCGCTGGTGAGTCAGCTGAACTGTATCGTTCTCCCAGTAAAAAGGATATGGTGAAACTCGCCAGCACCGTCTGCAGTCTCCAACGTGGAAGCAGCGGCATCATTGCGGATTGCCCGATGGAGGAACGTAAGTCCAGATTCCAATGGAAAATATGTCGGTAAGCTCCCCGATAGCATCTGCGTCCATAGCGGTTCGGGAAGGTTAAGTCCAAGTGGTATTTCAATTATAGACAGCGCAGACAGTTTATCTTGGTTTATGAAAAATGAAGCAGCTAGTGACTTCATTAAGCATCCCAATAAAAAGTTTGTAAGTATTATAAATAAGAATCATAGTAACAATAAAAGCAATAAAAACATGGCTAGTATTAATAAGAACCGTTTAGATAGAATCAATAATATTAATATTAATAATAGGAATATATCTTATAGTAATATAAACGATAATCCAAACAATCCTTATAATGGTGAATTCAATAAAGGCATTAACATAAATACTAACTCAAGTAGCAATAAGAACTACGATATTATCCATAATAGCAAAATTATTAATTTAGGCAATTCTAATAATAAAGAATTATATAATAACATCAACAACGATGGGGATAATGTTAATATTATTCCTAATAATAGGAGTAATAATCTAGATGATAACAATAGTGTATCTAGTAATTCTAATGGTTTTATCAATGATGATAGTATAGAAGATTCTATTATAAGTATGGTAGATCAGGATGGCAATGCAGGTCCCGACCTTAGTGACGAGCAAGAGAACCTCTGCAGAAAGGTCTCACTTCCCTCGTCTTCTCGGAATAGTAAGGTTGTTAACCTTTCCAGCTCTTCCTTCTCTCCGTCTCTTTTTAGTCTTTTAAGCAAGGGATTAAACTTTGCCCTTGCCCCTAGAAAAATCCCTGTGGATGATATTATTTGTGACGTAGAATATGGAATCAGAGATCTACCGGATCATATTAAGGACACCATCAGGCAAGACTGTGCGGTGGTTCTTAGGAAGGCTAAACCCCCTCCGAGGAACCTCAGTAAGGAAGAGTTCGATGCCCTAAAGGCCTTAAATCAGAATGAAGACATTGTGGTCCTTAAGGCGGACAAAGGAGGGGCTACGGTCATCCTCGACAAAGATGATTACCGTAAGAAGATGTTAGATCATCTTCACAACAGTGGCAGTTATAAAAAACTGGCTAAGAACCCTTTGAAGAAAATCTCCAAGACAGTGGCTCACGCCATCAAGTCTAGTAACTCGGTGGGTGCCCTGTCTCGTAAGCTCGTGGAGAGCAATCCCATCGCTCCTAGGATCTAAGGGGTGCCTAAAATCCACAAGGAGGGGGTCCCCCTGAGGCCCATCGTCAACACCATAGGGGGTCCGACCTACCTTCTAGCCAAGTTTCTGGCTCTTAAGCTTAAGCCCCTGGTTGGCCGCACCGATTCCTTCGTGAAAGATTCTGCATCCTTCATCAGGGATCTTGAGGATATTAGGCTCGAACCCGAGGACATTCTTGTCAGCTTCGATGTGGTCTCCTTGTACACGAGCATTCCTATAAAAGAGGCCATGGAGGTGATCTACCGCCTAACTGATCCAGATACCGCTCATTCTGTTGAGGTATGTCTCACTTCCACGTTCTTCAGTTTTGAGGGTGAGTTCTTCGAGCAGACCTGTGGTGTTGCCATGGGTTCCCCCCTCTCCCCGATCGTGGCAAATCTCTTTATGGAAGATTTTGAAGCCAAGGCTCTTGCCTCGGCTCGTCTCCCTCCTAAACTCTGGAAAAGGTATGTAGAAGACACTAATGTCATCTGGTCCCATGGCCATGAGGAGCTGGATCGTTTCTTGGATCACCTCAATGGCCAGCCCTCCGCTATTAAGTTCACCATGGAAAAAGAGGTCAAAGGTAGCCTCCCTTTCCTGGATATTCTGATTTCTAAGAGGAAGGACGACTCTCTCTCCCACGCAGTTTACCGGAAGAAAACGCACACAGAGCAGTATCTTCATGCTGATTCCCATCATTTCCCGGCTCAGAAGATGGGGGTTCTTAACACCCTAGCTACGCGTGCCCTCAGGATTTCCGATAACGAGAGCCTGGATGAAGAGAGATCTCACCTCCTTGATGTCTTTGTGGAAAACGGATATAGTAGGCAACTTGGGAGGAAGGCTTTCCTTAGAGCCTCCAAAAATGCCCTGATTAAGAAAGAGCCTAAGGAGCGCCATCCAGGTGTCCATATTCCCTATATCCAAGGAACCATGGACAAGATTGCCCGGATCCTTAGAAAGTTTGATATTCCCTCTACCTTCAGGCCCCTCAGAATCATTCGTAATTCCCTGCGATCGGTGAAGGATCCTGTTAACCCCAAGGACTTGAAGGGAGTTTATATGATTCCTTGGTCTTGTGGGACACCCTATATAGGGGAAACAGGGCGCTCCATCCAGCAAAGAATTTGTGAGCATGCAGCAGACCTGAGACATGGAAGAACAAGGTCCTCAGCCTTAGCAGAGCATGTGGACAAGACTAAGCATCATGTCTGCATAGAGGAGGCCAAGGTCATTGCCAGGGTGGATCGGTTCCATCATCGCAAGCTAAGGGAAGCTATCGAAATTGAGCGAAGACCCATCAATCTTAACCGAGATGATGGTTGGAAGGTGAGTAGAAGTTGGATCCCTGCCCTCTCATCTTAGGGTTTCTTTCTTCCCCCGTCGTTTCATCCAGGGTGATTTTCTCGCGTTATTCTCGTCTTAATATTTTCGTATTTATAGGCATTTATCGCTGGCAGCTCCTCATTCTAGCCTTTTTAGTATGTTCCTCCAGTTTTTATCTATGAGTAATATTATGATTTTATGTAGAGATATGATTTTCTCTTTTGATGAGGGCAGATGTAAGTCCTTTTCTTGTCATTTATTATTGGTATATAGAAATTATGATAATTATGTTATTGTTATTGTTATTTACTTGTGTGATTGGTTCTCATTAATCTTTTATTTTCAGCGTTTTTTAGCTTTTCCAAATATATTCCTGTCACAGCGCATATATATATATAATAATATAAATATATATAATATATATATATATATATATATATATATATATATATATATATATATATATATATATAATATATAATATATATATAATATATATATATATATTATATATACATAATCTCATGAAATTAATCAAATCATTTAATATACATTCACTCCTACGATGGATATCATTAATTGTAAATCTAATTATCTTATAAACAGATAAAATAGGATATTACATCAATGGTAGGGAATATAAAATTTTACTAACATATTATCTTTCCTTTAATAAACATTCATACTTATAGTTAGTTAGTAATTTAATAACTTATGACCATTAAAAGTATTTATTTATTAATTCATTCTTATTTTTACCTAACATCCTATTTTTAGGAATATGATTGGAATTCAAGTAACCATTAGTATTACTATATTAATAACATATTAAATAAATTACTTATTTCTAGAAATTAAATTATATTAATACTATAAAATAATAAGAATATTAAATTTATTAATATAATTTATTTAATTAAATACCCTATTTTTAGGAATATAAATGGAATTCAAGTAACCATTAGTATTACTATATTAATAACATAAAGATAATTAATTAAATAAATTACTTGGGATACCATTCAATTTACCTAATTTTACTTATTTCTAGAAATCACATTATATTAATATTATAAAAATAATAAGAATATTAAATTTATTAATAAAAATTTACCTTGGTCCTAGGGTCAAATATAGCCGTTTTGTAGCCGTTGGAGTCTTTGCTCTGCTATTTAACATGCTAAGCCAGATCTGTCTTCAACTTGTCCTGACGATGAACCACACTAGTTGGTTCGAAACGCGTCGACAAAAGTCTTTCTCATGTGATTTACGCCGAAGCTCTTCTTACAACTATAATGGATCACAGAAGCCTCAATTCTACGATTTTAATATTATTAATCTCTATAATAATATTAATTCTAAGGGGTTGGAAAAAACAAAGGAGCAGAACTACAGGGAGAAACGAAAATAACTAGTGGGAAAAAGAGTTGATTACAGTCGAAATTGTGTGACACATGAGGCTAGACCATGTCGTGAGGCCCAAGATACCTAGCTGCAACAAACTTATTGATTGCCAGGAGTAGGAAGAGCTTGTAAGGGGAATCTGGAAATAATAGCCAGATCCATGGCTGGGAGGAGAGATCTTTCGAGAAAAGAAAGAACTTACATAATTATAAACAAGCAAAGAGCTCAGTAAATATTGATTCAAAGGATTATTAATCATGAATGAATACATGAATAAGTGAACTATAGAATAGTGCTAGATAAATACTGTCATTTTTTTATATATGTCATTGAATGACTATGATGTACAATCTAGATTTCTAACATTTCTTCCAAAATAACACGAATCCATGTCAGAGTAGTAGTATATATATGGTTTAATAGAGTTAGAAATAAGCTATTGTTTTCAAGCAGACAATTTATGTTGTAGCACATTTACAATTTAAACTGTGAAACACATTTAAGATACATAATGCATGCATTAGAATAAGATGCACGATATTTATACTAAAATTATGAATTGTTCTAAAGACTCAAATATCACTCAATCTGACTGTTAAACGCAATCAAGAAGGCAACCCATTATCATGAAACCATTATCGCAAATCATTACATAACAAGATTAGGCAAGAACTATAATATTAACTGTATAAAATCAGAAGTCGAATCGTAAGGGTTCTTCGTGGCTCTCGGTTGGTTTCTGAACGAAAACCTGAGATCCAACCGCCCTAAATTCCAAATCATTAACATTATGACTTAGAATAAGCTGGATTTACTATTAGACATAACCCGTACAAAATTAGAACCAATCATAGAATTTCAAAATTACATAACTCAGATACAGTATGGAAAATCGTAAAATGAGATTAAAGCCTTAACAATCCATGTCACATCGGTTCACAAAGCCATTCCATTTCAGCTAATAAAAACAAAGAAATAAAACCCTAGTCCATTGTCTTTCATAGCACTTATGGACTTAACGATGGCCTGAGCTGTGGCGTGAGGCTATTCTTTTACTAGAGAAAAAAAACTATATGTTACAAGGTGGAACCCCTTCACAAATATTCGAAATCTGAACACCTTCACTAGCTCATAAATTCGCTAGAAAGCTTGATATTAAAAACCAACCAGTAACTAGAGGACATAAATCAGTGTAAGGAAGACCCCATATACTCTGAATACTTTTGGAAAATCAATTGCCAAGACCCTACCTACAAATGCATAGATGTGAAATTTAGAAACTCTAGGAAATGTGGAAAAACGAATGACTCAAATAAAAATGTTTAAGGGTTCCATCCTTAATTCTGTTGGAGGAGCTCCAGATGGGAAGAAAATTTGAGTATCTATAATCCTTGTCACAATCGTTAGTGGCTCATGATAGACAAAACCAAGACGAAAACAACCTGATAGCTTGCATTGGATATTACCTTCAAGAAAGCGTGGATTTCCCAACCTCATCCCTTCTGGGGTTTATAGTCCAGTAGATCTACGAACTATCTGAACACCACAAACCAGAGGAGTAGAAGAAATCACCTCAAATAGAAAATGAAACTGATAAAAGGAATTTATTGTAAGGAAATTCTATGCTATGTTACCTGAGCACTTCAAGGACCCTATCAAAGAGAGGAGATCAAGCCAACACCATAGTTTTGCATCAAACCCTTGGTTAGGTTGCAGAGCCAATCCATAGAGTTTTGTGAAGTATCAAATGAAGATCGTGTACAATGGAAAGCCAGAAAACGACCATGTGGATAACCTGTGAGCATGAGAACCATTGGATCGTCATGCCTTGAACCTACAGTGGGAAAACTGCCAGGTGACTCAAGGCTCCAGATCGTTTTGTCGAATTAACCAGTGCATTTAATTAGCCAATAAATGTCTGAACTATAGATGTGAGCTCAAGCTTCAGACCTCACCTCCAACATTAAAGGTTTACAGTTAATGATGATGCATGCCAACAGAGAGTTATCCAATGTAAGGTGGCTTGCAGATACTAAGGACAGTACCATAATAAAACCATAAACCATCGTATCACCGAATTAATCAACCGTGATTTTCCTAATTAATTAAGCCTAATCCTTGTGAGTGGTAAGGTTAAAAGGGTATAAAGGATTTTTTTGTAATGCGTTAGGTTGTTACAAATGGTATGAGAGCTTAGGTTTGCACACTGAGCCTTCTGGGATAGATAACACACACACACACACATATATATATACATATACATATACATATGCATATACATATATTAAGTAACTGAGAGGTGTGAATGTGAACACAGAGATAGAGATCAGCACCCAAAGAGAATAAATGTAGAGGAGTCCTAGACCCTCAAACTAGCCAGAAGCAACTTATGTAGAAGCCAACCCAGACATATGGATACAGTCGGGACAAGAATCTCACCTAGTAAATTATGCTCTACTCCAGTCAGTTCAACAATTACGTGCAGAGATGACAAACCTAAGAATAGACAACGAGTCACTGAGGAAGGAACAAAAAATAATCCTTAAAAGTCTGTCCAACTCACAAAATCAGCAAGGACCGATTCTAGCACAAAGGATAGGGAGAAAACTCCAACAGTCCATCATGGAGAAGACAATGCAAAGTCATGTAAAGAGCACTGGGAATATGAAGAGGTACATTCAGATAATGGTTCCAACCAGCTTAAGACAAAGAGGTAGAAGATGGAATTATAAGGTGAGTTTAACAAGATAAAATTGTCACTCTTTGAAGGAGAATCTGAAGAAGCAGTTGAAGCATGGTTAATTGACATGAGCAAGTACTTCGAGATTTATGGCTACACTAATAAACTTAAAGCATGACTGTCAGTTTATCAAATAACGGATAACGCCACCCTCTGGTGGGAAGAAATCAAAACTATGAGAAAAAATTATGAGGAACAAGTTACGTGGCAAGAGTTTTAGAAGCATTTCAAGGATACATATCTAACTGAGTGGTACTATGATGAAAAAGAAAAGGAGTTCCATGATTTAAGTTTTAGAATCTTGATCATGGATGAATATGTGAAATGATTTAATTCCCTATTATGAATGTCCCATATATGCAGGAAGAAAAGGACAAGATTCATCAATTCATTAGCAGTCTGCCCAACTTTATGAAGGGAAAACTAGAATTTGATTAGCCTAGAACAATCGATGATGCGGTGCAAAAAGCCCGTATCTATTATCAGCAAATGAAATAGAAGAGTGAGGGGTCCAAAGGAGCAGGAGGTATGAGAGCGAGAAATTTACCACCAAGCACGAAGACAAAGATCAATACTGGATGGAATATACAACAAAGAACCTTCAGTACATTTCCAAGGAACCAGCCAAAGATTCCAGCCTACATTGAGAATAGACAATCCAAGGGAGTTAATAAACCTCCCAATGACTAGTAGACAAAACAACCTCTGCAATGTTGGGGATGTGGAGAATCCCATTCCTACAAAAACTGCCGGCACAGTCCTAGAATAGAAAAAACTTTCAAGTATGCAAGAAGCCTCCATAATTGGAGATGTTGCAACGAGTATGCCTAGAATTAACGCTACTTTGGATGATCATCAAGTAGAATACAAGCCCACCATGATCGAGTGTGAAGGTATGATTGTTGATCAACCTATTTCTGTTTTGTTTGATCAGGGTGATAGCCTAAGCTATATTATTCCTAAAGTGGTAGATAAATTTCAGGTACAAAGCAACAAGTTTAAGAAGGCTTGGTTAGTTCAACTAGCCACAGGGACAAAAAGAAGGGTATCTATGAAAATACAACAGTGTCCTATAATAGTTTCAGGACAGTCAATCCTTGTCGACCTTAATGTAATCCCTTTAGGTTCATAGATGGACCAATATGGAGGGATTGGTTTGAAGGGTGTTGGTCCCTAGTCGATTGTAAGGAGAAATCTGTAAGTTATCTCATGGAATCAGGACAGAGAAAGGAAATACAAGGAATCAACAAAAATATTAAGATACACCCTATTACTGCTAACCAGTTGGGAAGATGTATTAAGAAGGGTTGCCATATTTATGTTGTCCAAGTAGGATACACCAATTCCAAGAGTAAAGAGATTTCTTTGGAAAATATTCCTGTGATTCAGGATTTTGTTGATGTGTTTCCTAAATCCATTCCTAGATTGCCACCTAAGCATGATATTCATTTCACAATTGAATTGATACCTGGAGCAACTCCTGTTTCAAGAGCTCCTTACCGCATGATCATTCGTGAGCTAATAGAACACAAAACACAGCTTTAGGAACTTTTGGATAAATGGTACATTCACCCTAGTGTATGCCCTTGGGGAGCCCCTGTGTTATTTGTGTGAAAGAAGGATGAAACCTTGAGGCTATGTATTGATTATTGTCAGCCAAATAAACTGACTATCAAAAACAAATACTCTTTACCACATATTGACAATTTATTTGATCAACTGTAGGGAGCTAGTGTGTTCTCAAAAATTGACCTAAGGTCCGATTACTACTAGATAAGGATAAAGGAAGAAGATATTTTCAAAACTGTATTTCGAACTCGATACAACCATTACGAGTTCACGGTATTACTTTTGGCCTTACCAACACTCCTGCTACTTTTATGAGTCTGATACATGTATTCTTCAGCCATTTTTAGATATGTTTGTACTAACTTTTATTGATGATATATCAATCTTTTCTAAGAATCAGGAGGATCATGAAAAACACCTGAGAATAATGTTGCAGATTTTGTGGGACAATTAGCAATATGCTAAGTATAGTAACTGCAACTTTTTCAAAAGCCAAATACAGTATCTGGGTCATGTTATATCAGCTGAGGGAATAACGGTGGATCTAGAAAACATTAAAACCATTATGGAATAAACCACCCCGAAGAATGTTGTTGATATTAAATCCTTTTTGGGCTTAGCTAGCTACTACCATCAATTCATTAAAGGTTTTTCGAAAATAGCTTTTCCTATGATGTCATTATAGAAAAAGAGATGTACCTTTTGATGGACAACTAAATGTCAACAAAGTTTTGAGCAGTTAAAAAAGTTACTTACTACTGCCCCTGTGCTAGAAGTAGCAAATCCAGAAAAATATTTTGTGGTTTGCGTAGATGCAAGTAAGGAGGGTGTCGGTGAGGTATTAACGAAATAAGGGAAGGTTATAGCCTATGAGGTATGAAAATTGAAAGATTATGAACAACGATACACTACATATGATCTTGAATTAACAACAGTGGTACATGCACTCAAAATATGGCGACACTAACTCCTAGGAAATAATTTTTGTTATTAGCATATCATAGTAGCCTTATTAATTTCCTTAACTGATCTAGTTTAAATGCTTGGCAGGCTAGATGGAACGCGTTCTTGAGCGAATTCAACATTGAAATGTAGCACCTTAAGGGGAAGGAAAATCGAGTGGCCGACGCATTAAGCAAGAAATTACATTGCATTTATGAAGTAAAATTTAGTCAAGTATGATCTAACCTTCCTGATGTCATCAGAGAAGCATCTCTCAAAGACCCAAAATATGGCTTCGTTTGCAGCAAGCATTGGAAGCTCAGGAGAAGGGGGAACAGTTGGATTATGGTATAAATCTAGACAAAATGTTAACATTCAGAAATAGAATATATATTCCTAATCATAATTCTGTTAAATAATTGTTATTGGATGAGTTTCATAGGAATCCTTAAGGCGCTCACCCTGGATACCAGAAATTGTTATTTGCCGTCAGAAAAAGTTATTTCTGGCGGGGCGGGGTTTAAGGAAGGATGTTGGTGAGCATCTATCCAAATGTTTGGAGTTCCAACTGGTGAAGGCAGAACATTAGCATCTCGTTGGTTTATTGCAACCATTACCCATTCCTGAGTGGAAATTGGAGACGATCAGTCTATATTTCATCACTAGTTTACCTCGTACTAAGAAACAATATGACTCGATCATGGTGGTGGTAGACAGCTAAGCAAAACCGCTCATTTCATACTCATAAAGTCCACCTACCAAACTGTGGAAATCGTAGACACATTTATGAGGGAAATCTTCTAGTTGCACGTTATATCCACGGTGGTAATCTCTTACAGAGATGTAAAATTTACATCCACATTTCCAAAAAAACTCCTCTGGGTTAGGTACCTAGACTCAATTTAGTATTGCTTACCATCCACAGATGGATGGCCAAACAGAGCAAGTAAATCAAATCCTATAGGATATTTTGAGAATGTTTATGATGCAACAATCGCATAAATGGAAGGACTACCTCCACCTGGTGCAGTTTTCCTACAATAATGGATATCACAAATCACTGGGCATGAGCACTTTTAAAGTAATATATTGGAGAAAGTGCAGGGTACCCACAGATTGGAATAGCCCTGTTAGCAGATTAACATTGGGTCCTAGTATGTTAGCTGAAATGGAGGATACAGTTAAAAAGGTCCATAATAATTTAAAAGTTGCCCAAAATAGGCAAAACATTTATGCAAATAAGAAAAGATCACATAAGGAATTCCAGTTGGGGTATCACCACGGAAAATTTTAAAAACCCCCCAAATTTATATGTGTAATAAATGGGTGAATCTCCATGGTATATAGGAAAAATGGAAGACGATTTTATCAATAATATAATATGTATATATAATTTTTTGGCGAATCTCTCACCATGCATGGCGAATATTTTACTCAATTATAAAATCTTGTGTTTATTGAATACACAAATGAAATCATTGCATTTCTTTAAAATATCTTTTGAAATCAAAATTATGGAAATTACATATTGATAAGCTAGTGGGTGTAGGATAAAATTCACCCGTGTCATTCACAGAAAGCATGAGAAAAAACCTAATACTATATATAAAACCAAGAAAAATTCAAATTCATCACTTCTAGGAACCTCAGAACCACCCTACCAATACACAAGTATGTTCCTGTTTGCAGTTAGAAAAATTATCCAAATTACAATCTATTTACTCCAGCATATGTTGGAAAGTTATAGAATGATGACTAGTGCAATCAAACGATTCCTTTTAGCCCTGGATTTGTTTCAGTTTAAAATAGAAGTATACAAATATACTTGTCCAATGTCTATGCTTTAACAATTCACCTTAAGATTTTTTTACAATATAATTTCCTTATTTAATATCTTCAGTATCATAAAAACCAACCTATATCCATGTGACTCCATATCTACCACTCTTGGGGGGATGAAATCTATTTATCCCTCTGAGCACTTGGTAGACCCAGAATTAAGATGGATCTAAGATGATAGAATTTCC
>APFE030027018.1:0-15475 GCA_000404065.3 Pinus taeda
GGCAACGGTCATTGTGGGCATTCAATCCGCTGTTGGATTTATGTCTCCCACCATCTTCATGACTGAGGACGATGCCACCTGTTCTTCACGTGCTCTAAAACAGAACACGCAGAGCCGCGCCACCGCCAATGACCTCTGTTTGACCGAAGTTGCCTCCTCGTTGACCACGGGCTTGGATGACTGGTTTGGATGCTCTGGAGGGACACACACCAAGTCCTTGGTTCCACGAACTTGCCCATGTGGCTCTTCTTCCCGGAGGACACCTGGAACATAGCGTTTAATAAAACAGCTATGGAATCCGGGGTTGGCTGCGGAAACCGGGATCAGCTGCGGAAAACCCTGTGTAAACCCTGCATGAGCTGCGGAAACGCAGCACCTTGGACCAAAATTCTAAACCAAACACAGTCATTAACATAATTAGAAAACCATGTAAAAAGTCCTATATACAACGATTTGAGCAAATTGATGGAGGGAATGAGTGGCAAAATAGGAAAATGAATAGGAAAAAGAGGCTGGGAGGATGTGTAAAGAAGTGTAGGTTTGAGGCTCAACACTATTACTTCTCTCTTAAAGGCTCTCTTTATTTTCCCCTCGCAATAAGAGAACCATGAAACATCTGCAATTGAACACTCACAAGGTGCAATCACTTTCTCATTCAAAAGGACATTTGAACTTCTCTCTCGTGCTGACAACTAAAGCCAAGTCATATATTTAAGTAAATGGTAGCAGGGCCATATTCTGGATGGGACTAATACACCAAAAGGTGTGAGATCTAATTGGTACCTTATATCGGGGATATCCCCTGTATGTTGGCAGTACCTAGCGCCATCAACATTCTAGTGCTAGAAGGGGGCAACCATTTTTTTTTATGGTGATAGATCCACACATCGTAATCATTCGTCTTATGGACAAGGTAGCAATATTCTGAGCACCACTCTGGATCCTATTCCTGAAGTAGGAGGATATTCTCAGCTTGGCCCAAATTTGACATGCAATGTTACCTACAGATGAATCTAGGCACTTCGACCTATAACCCGCCAATTCGCAAAGGCTATAAGATTAATTCCTGGAGTGCAAAATTTCCCACATTTTTTTAATAAGAAAGAAATGACGCATGCCGACATATTGGTTTCTATAGTGGAATATTTGGTTTTTTCCAATCTTGAAGAGTAAGCAGAATCCTCAAAAAATAAAGTGCATCAAGATCAACTTCCACCCATTAATGAAGATTACGAGGGCAACGTTGTTCTTTCTGACAACATCTTTGATGGATTAGATGATGAAGGAGAATCTTCCTCAAATTTTGAAAATGAAGAGGAACATAGAGATGAAGACATGGTCGATCAGGACTTGGATTTGATGACGCAAGGGCCTCTTTCTCTTCCAGAAAATATCCATATGATGCCCAAACATCTGGAAAAGTTGTTATCAAAGTTTGATCCAAACAAGAAGACAAAGGCAGAAGATCACATTGACGAATTTTGCATGCATCTACGAATGTTGGAAGTAAGAGATGATGATTTTTCTTATATACTTTTCCCTTATACATTAGAATGTAGAGAAACTACATGGTACCATAGTCTGCCTGTCAATTTAGTCCATAGTTGGAGGGAGTTTAAGAAACTATTCCTAGAGAAATTTACTAATGAAAAAATTCCCACCATGTTATTGAAAGAGCTTGGAAATAGTAAAATGGGGGAAAGGAGAAAGTGAAAGACTTTAATTAGAGATTCAACGGTATATTGAATAATTTCCTACCAGGCACCCAACCGCATGATTCAATTACTATCAATTATTATACAGTTACCTTGCCCGCTAAAATTTCCCAGTTCATTAAAAGTGTTGCAAATGGAACAATTGAATTAAAATTTGCGGAAGAAATCGTTGTCGAGAAGGACTTGTGTGCTATCGGATTTATTATTGACGTTGATGAATCAAAATACTCCAAGGAAAATAGTATAAATTCTCAACCTTCTTCTAGTAAGGCTAAAGAAAAGGAATCATCAGATGTTTAAAGCTTGACTAGGATGGCAAAAACACTCACCAATGAAATTTCAAAACTAAATAATAGGTCAAGCAAGATTTCTACTAGTAGCAAGCCTCCCAAGTCCTTCCCTTTTCGAAGGAATAATAATAACAGAAACAATCAGCCCGCCAAGTCTTCCCAGAGCTTGAATGTTGTGATGAATATAGAAAGTATCGGCATGGATAATTATTGTTCTTTCCACCAAGAATGTCACTCAAAAAATACATGCCCATAGTGGAACCACAACATGAATTCTCTGGCCACACACATTGTGGATTCCTTATTAGCATATGAGCAAGTGGAATAGATAGAAGAAATAGAAGAACCTACAGTAGCTAAAGAAAGCAAGGGATTTGAACATGCAATGAATACATTTGACTATATCTATAATGCTGACAAGAAGAATGTTGAAGAACCACCACAAAGTGAGGCCCCTCCTTAGAAGAAAAATGGTCGATATAGTTTGAGAAAAGGGCCCATCTCTGATCAAGAGGTGATGAGACAAAAATTGAAGGAGCAATTGTTAAGAAGGATCTCACCACCTATCAATCATGCTCAGAATGCATAGAGTAAGTACGGAAATTAAACTAATTCCAAGAACACTTCCTCCAACAATAAGAGTAATTCCACCACTCTGGAAGTGTCAAATAAAGCCACAACTCTAGACACTTCAGTACAACCTATTAGATGTGAAACAACTGATTATAAAATTATTGAATATTTTAACAGAGTGTATGCCAATATTTTCATCTATGAGCTCACGAGGATTGCAGGCTAGCGTCAATTAATTGTCCAAGCCTTTTCATAACCTTCGACAAATGATAAATATTCTTCCTCTCAAAAGGTGTCTGGTAAGTTATCTAGTCCCCTCAAATTTGTAGTTAATGCTATAACATTAGAAGCTAAAAATCTCTACCCTATGTTTTTATTAACATTTGAAGTTTTCATTTATAATGTCCACAATTGTTTCGTAGATTCTAGTGCATCTGTAAATGTAATGTCATTATCCGTTGCCAAGAAAATAAATGCTAAATGGGACAAAACCGGTGCACAAATGATTTATCTGGACAAATCTCTTGTCCAAACTGTTGGTGAACTCAATAATGTGCTTATTAGATTATTAAAAGATGATGAAGTTCATCATTGTATAAATACTATGATTGTGGACATCCCATAAGCCTATGGTGTAGTTATTATTAGAGACCAGTGTAGTAAATTACAAGGGTATTTTGTGATAGGCTAGTTGCATTTATGGCTTCCATACAGGGGAAGGAATGACCAGATTCAGGTGGAAAGTGATACATACATGAAACACACTGTGACATCATTTGAGGGCCACAACGAGCCAATTGCTTTTGTCGATCTAATCTTTGGGAATTGTTTCCTAGAAATTGACCTTGAGTGTTATCAAGCACAACCATCACCCATTCCACCAGACACACGGTTGGAGCTCCTCCTTGTTCTCTAGCTGGTGCAAATGAATCATTTAATATAGATGTACATAATACTAGTAGTAATAGTAGTATAGGGAGAAACCTAGTCGATAATAATATTTGGACTCTATATTTTGATGGTTCAAAGATGCAGGACGACTTTGGAGCTAGTTTCACACTTATAGACCCATGCAACAAGAAGCATATCCTTTCATTCTTTATGGAGTTCAAGTGCACTAACAATATTTTTGATACACTCATACTTGGGTTGAAGAAAGTTATTGACATGAAGGTAGAGATTCTTAAGGCGGTGACTCAAAGGTGGTCACTTGTCAAGTATGACATACTATACATTGTGTTTCACTGAATCTAAAAAACTACCAGTAGGAGGTATGGCATTTAATTAATCATTTCAAAGCTTTCAATATTATTTCTATTCATAGACTTAGAAATGTTGTAGCATATGCATTACAAAATTAAACCACTATGATGTCGCCATTCAAAAATGGTTTTTCTATTGAAACTATATATAAACCATTTATACCAGATAACTCACTAATTTACGTGTTTTTAATGACAACCAACAGATACTCCACTTTATGGCTACTGCAGATATATTCAAATATGCTTCCATAGATGAGGATGAGCACAATCAAGCTTTGCAAGAGGCATCTAGTGCAAAAAAAAGGAAACATTATCCCTAAGGGTGTGGTGTCCCTAGAAAAGTTATATAACTTGCAGAACTGTTTTAGAGGACTATACAATACAAAGACTCAGAGTTCAAAGTTATCATATGAAAAAGTCAATTTGGGAACTCAGGAAGATCCAAAGTATATAAACCTCAGTAAATGTTGCTCCCCACAAGAGCGACAGACGTTTTTCCACTTACTCAAAAAGGGTTGTGATGCATTTTCATGGACATATAACACCCATATTATCCAACACATCATTCCCATAAAAGAAGGGGGAAATCCTTTCTAGAAGAAATTATGTAAAGTTCATACAACACTGAAACCCCTTATCCAAAAGGAATTGAGAAAGTTGTATGCTCGGATCATCTTCAAAGTCATACATTCCACTTGGGTTTCCAATTTGGTCCTAGTTAGAAAAATGTCTGGTGAAATTAGGTTATGTGTTGATTTCTGAAATATCAATCGGGCTTCTAATAAAGACAATTACCTAGTGCCATCCATGGAACAGATCCTCTAGACAGTATCTGGTTTTGAAATGTTCTCACTACTAGATGGTTTATCTGGTATAATCAAGTGCTAGTAGCAAAACCTGATCGATTAAAAGCTACCTTTAGGACCAAATAGTAAACATTTTCTTTTAAGAGGTTTCCATTTGGGATTCCAAAGAGTGATGGACATCACTTTCTATGGCCTTATTCTTCATAGCGTAGTTGTTTATTTGAATTATGTTACTTTTTTTTCCAAGAAAAGATTAGATCGTGTACATCATCAGAAACATATATTTAAGTTGTGTCAAAAGTATGAGATTTCTCTTAATCCCAAGAAAAGCGTCTTTGGTGTGTTAGAGGTGATTCTCTTAGGACACATCATTACAAAAATCGGAATTAAAATTGATCTCAAGAGGATTTAATAAATTACACAGATCTCGTTTCTAATGAACAAGAAGGCTATGCAGTCTTTCTTGGGAAAGATCTATTTCCTGAGGAAATTCATCTTTGATTATGGTTAGATAGTAAAACCTATACAAGAGATGATTGAGAAATACATAATGTATAAATGGGACAAATAGGAAAAGGACGATTTTTCTCAAAATAAGCAGGCTATTAATGATGTGTCTGCATTATTCAATCCAGATTATGGCAAATATTTCATGCTCTATACCTTTGCTTCATATTCATCAATTGTCATCATATTGACCCAAAAGGATATTAAAGGAACTAAGCGGACTATTTCTTTTATGAGTGTTAGTCTGCAAGGCCCATAATTGAATTACCTTACCATTGACAAATAAAGATATGCAATATACAAAAGCAACATATGAAATGTATTTTAGACCCTATCTTTTAAAAGCTCATACTATCATATTTGTACCTCATCCAGTAGTAAGAACAATGTTTGTGCAATAAGACTTGGGTGAGAAGAGGGCTAACTAAATGACATATTTACAAGAATATGATCTGGAGTTCAAACCAGTTCATACCATAAAGGGTCATGGCCTATGCAAGATAGCAGCTGAAGCAAGGTATGATCCCGAGCAAGATCTTTCAGGACAGGAGCAGGAGATAGAAATGTACAATATTGAGCATGTTCCTCATTTCACGTCTACAACACCATGGTACTCTGATTTACGACAATTTCTGGAGCATGTCACCCTTCTCGCGCACCTAAGAAATAAACAGAAGATGGAAATCCATTTAAAATCTCTATCTTACTAGCTAGTACATGGAGTGCTTTTCAGAAAGCACCACAATGGTGTCCTGCTAAGATGCCTTGAGCCGCAAGATACAAAGAAGGTACTAAGATACTTGCACGATGGAATGACAGGTGGCCACTATGTGGACGACACTACAACGCATAAAATTTATGAGGGTTGTTTACTATTGGTCCACTCTATTCAAATATTCTCACGCTTATGTCTGAAAGTGCCCAACTGGTTAGAGGTTCGTCAGTCACAATCAAAGTTCAACTACCCCATTGCTACAAGTAGCAGTTGAGGAACCATACCGACAATGGGGCATAGATGTCATAAGATAATTTTATTGCCATTTGTCAAAGGAACACTAAAATATTCTCATAGTAACATATTCTTTCACTCGGTGGTCAAAATTAGTTCCCCTAAGACAAGTAAATCACCAAGAAGTCATCCACTTCTTGCGATAGAACATTATAACTAGGTTTGGCATTCCTACATCACTTGTCTTTGATAATGCGACTTACTTTTTGTCATTAAAACTTTATGAATTGACATTAGAAAATGGGATTATATTTAAACATGAGTCTAATTATTATCTGTCGCAAAATGGCTTGACTGAATCGAAAAATAAAAATCTTATCCGCATAATCAAGAAAAAAATCTTCTCTTAACAAAGGAACTAGAATAACACTTTGACCAATGGACTTTGTGTTAACCGTGTAACTCCTAAGCCTTCCCTAAAAAACTCGCCATACTTTCTAGTTTATAGTAAAGAAGATATATTACCCCTGAACCTATATCTTCCAGCCCCTCAACTCTCCCAAGAGTCACAAAGTAGACCTTACCTTCTATTTCAGAGTAGGATAGACACTTTACTTAAACTCGAGGAATAAATCCTTAAAGCCAAAGAAATATTAGTTTTGCATCAAATTCATGCAAAGAATTGGTTTGATAAGAAGTCCATAGGGGAAAAAAACTTTGATATGGGCAACCTAGTACTAAAGTAGGATAAACCCCACGGAGACAAGGGAAAACACGCAAAGTTCCAACCTTTGTGGATTGGACCATTCACTATTGAAGAAAGGCTCAGTCACAACACATTGAATTTGAAATCCTTAAACGGGAGGATTGACCCCTTTCTCATAAATGAATAAGATTTGAAACATTACCTTCAATAGTAGCTATAAGTTTCATTTACTGTATAATTTATCTTGTTTTATTTCTTTTTGTTGGTGTTAGTTGTACATGTTTTATGTTAGTCATGTCTTGTCATGTTATTTTGTTGGTGATTGTACATAAATAAGAAACTTGTGTAAAAGTGCATGGCTAAAAAAGACTTTGTGGTGTGATAAAGGAGAAGTGTGGCAACCACAACACTTGTCTTTCTATTATTCTCCTTCTTAGTTTGGTAAAATGCCATAAGTTGAGCTAAGTCCAGATGGAAAATATGATTCATCCAATAGGAAAAGCTTGAGGGAACTTATTAGATCGTACCTATGCTACTATCTAAACTACTCAACTTGGTGTATATCTACTTGTGTTTTAATGCTTGTGCAATCTTGTAGAGAATGGATAAGGGGAAAATCTAAAGCTAGAAAACCAAAAGCTATTCCAGAAAAAGAAGCGGAAGTACGCCCAGTGTGCCACCAATTATTTTCAATGCTATAACTCCCTCCAAACAATTTCACTACATTTGAATTTTGGAGCCTACTATCATCATTGTATTTAGTGTCACCTTGATCATCAAGTGTTATCTCATGTTATTCTATGTGTTTCAATCGTCCTTGAATTTTCTCATGCGTCGTTGCATTTATTAGAATTCCTTTAAGTGCATTTCATGGCCATAACATCTTTGTTGATGTAATACGACACTTTTGGGTCGCAGTCGCACACACTTCACTTGTTGTACTTGGGGAATACGTATAAAGTGGTGTTTTGATCTATAATTATCATTGTTTAAGTTTTTCTAAGCTTTTTCGATGATTTGGTATGTGTCGCACATAGTTTTATGTCTAAACTCATCTTGTTCATCCCTCGCCCTATATCCCAAACTTAGACAAATCTTTGGTTTCAAAACAAACCCATTGAGGCCAAGAGCACATGAGTGCACTCTGAATCCTTGATTAAGAATCTTTATTTGTTCAGAAGTTTGCCATACACCCTCCAAGAGCGTTGAGCGCACCCCTTAGGCCGCTTTACCATTCCATGTCCCGAATTGCACCATTCCAGAGACTAAGTCTTCCTTTGAGCACACTCCTTCTCCTCGAAGAAGTACGCCCTCTTTGAGCACATGAGTACATCCCGAAGGCCTCAAGCTTCACCCTTCAGCCTTACACAGTGTGCCATGTGCCCTTCTAATCCTTTGAGCACATGAACACACTTCAAAGGCACCAAGCCTCTCCCTTAAACCATCAACCCTGTACCATGCACCCTTCTCTAACTCTTGAGTGCATGAACAAACTTTGAAGGCCTTAAGCCTTCATCCTTTAGCCTTCAGGAGTGTACCCTATGCCCTCCATCTCTCCCTTGAGTGCACAATGCACTTTGGAAGCTTGAAGCCTTCTCCTTCGTCGTTTAGACTTGCATTGTGTGTCTTTCCTTGATTGCCTCCCTCTCTTCACTACATGAGTGTATTCAAAAGTCCTGAAGCCTTTCCTCTTCAACCTTTCAAAGTGTGCCCATCTTCCCAGAATCTCCTCTTGTCCCTTTTAAGTGCACTGAAAAGGCATGAACAAAGGATCTGTATGAAACATGGTAGAATAGGAGATTTTCATGCTGATGATTTCTTGTCATGAGTGATTTTCGATATAGGTATCCTAGGAAAAATATGGCAAGAAAATACGCGAGGAAGATCGGGCAAAAAGAAGGAACAAAGGAAGCATTGAAAGAAGATAGAACAAGCTTGAACCTTGATTATCAAAGCATCCTGAAACTCCATTAAATCAAGGACCCTTTGGAGGGTGAAGACATCAATGAGAAAATCTACTGAAGAATGAAGATACAAGTGGAAACCATGTCACCACTAAAGAATTCCTTCTCATCAGTCACTATTACTCCCATTCATCAAAGATAATGACATGTCAAGTTCTCGTCACATGATGATGTGAATGTTATGATGTATTGTTGTAATCATTGTAAAGACAAATAAGTGGAAGTCCAAGAGTCATGTATGAACTAAAGAGTCATGGAATTCCAAAAGAAATGTAATACCAAAAGTCATATGTAATTCCAAAAGTCATTTGGAATTCCAAAGGTTGTATAACTCTAAAGGTCACTAGGAATTCGAAAGTCAAAATTCATGAGGATATGAAAGATCACACCTCAAGTTATAAAAGGATCCTCATTTCTCATGTAAAATACTTTTAACCTTGGCTTCTCCCACAAGGCATTAGAGAGATAGAGTTATTACTTTTGGGGATCAAGTAGTGGCTCTAATTCTCCACTATTGGAGCTAGCAATGTTCATTGCATTAATGTATCTTGGGACTTTTGCTTAATATTGAAGCCTTCCATGCCAAAACAGTTTCACACACATATTGTGAATGTGCTATTCTTTGAATGTTTATGGTTCATGTTCACTTTCATCTGTAACGAAGTAATTGAACTATTTCGGTGACTTTGGTGCTTACTTATTGGAAATATTTTGTAATGTGTATAATGATTGTCGCATCTATGTGAATTATTTCGCTTAATGTTAGATGAGTATTTCTTATTCATGTGTGTCTCCATTAGGGTAGTACTATTAATTCTCTTACTAAATGTAGGTTTTAACCCTGTAAAGAAATTACCTACAAACAAATTCTTCCAATAGAAAAATAAACAATGACGAGAAAAAAAAATATATACACAAATATTTTCCCGTAGATCCCAAAACAAGGACAACTAGATTGATTTTTCATGATGTTCCTTTCAATGATACAATACACACACACACACACATATATATATACATGTCTAAGCATTCATAAACCCTAATCCATTAACGCTGGATTAGAACATAACCATAGTTCCCTTGATCGGATCTATAAAAAACCATCATGCCCAAAACGATGTGCAAAACCAATGCACAAAACCATGGGTACGTTTTCCCACTGTCTTTCGTTTCACCCAACTATTATTGGGTTCACATTAAAAAAAAATCTTGGGGTGCTGCCTCAGACCCTGTGTAGGGGGGCTACTGCCCCCCTGCAAACCCCCCCTGTTGCATCGACGCAGTGTACAACGTGTGGAAGAGAATATAACACACACCCAATAAGAGGCCCACTTTATTTTCCCCTCACAGTAAGAGAATCTTGATACATCTACAATTGAACACTCACAAGATGCACTCGGTTTCTCATTCAAAAGGAAATTTTCACTTCTCTCTTGTGCTGATAGTTGAAGCCTAAGCGTATCGTTAAGTAAGTGACAGTCGGGCCATATTTCGGATGGGACACCTACACAAAACGGTGTGAGGTCTAATTAGGACCTTATATCAGGGATATCGCTTGTATGTTGTTAGTATTCAGTACCATCAACAAAAGGTGATATCATGTTGTCCCTAACATCTCATGTTTTGGCACTAATTTTACATAAAGACAGTGCCACTTGTGAAGTTTCTACCGACAATAGTCTTGTTAGTGTTTTGTTGGATATCTTGTCCAACGCTTTTGCTACAGGCTTTAAAAAGTGATATCTTGCCATATTTTAATGAAAAAATGTTCTCTCCATTCTTGTAACCATAACATGAGATTCGGGTAAACTAGTAATCACCTTCATTGAGTTAGATTGGGGATTGAGGTGTGTTACACGTGGTATTAGATTTCTCAGTTTTCAACACTTAGACCTAACGGACTATATCATGAAAGGATTAAGGATTAAAGGTGTGACATAACCCTAAACTAATCAAACTTAAAGCACTCAAAAGAAATTTTCTTATGATGAATTGATGGTTCTAAATGACATGTCTTGCTCTACTACATTCTGGTGTAAAAGGGTTTAAAATTTTGTATTATTCTATAATTATCCTAACATACAAGGCTTCTATAGCAGTGTTAAGGTTGATCCTTAGCCTAAATGTTGTAGTGGAATGACCTAAACCTCTCTGTTATAGCATCATTCAACACTCTTGTAGACTTGGTGCTCATTTATGGCCTTGGGCAGTCCATTTTGCCATGCAGGCTTGATTTTATACTAAAAAATTGTATTTCAAAATCCATACGCGACTATTCCCATACAAAAACTCATACATACATGAATCCCATGAAACTATACCCATGTATATATTTTTAAATATGAAAAAACAAAATAAAATTATATTTTTCGGGCGAGGTTTACGAGTTTTATTGAGAGCCGGGGGGTTGTGGCCTAATTGAAATAACCAATTTGAGGTGGTATCTATGCATCCCTTGGGTAGGCCTAATTAACATGAGAGGAAATATATTGACATTATACTAGATTTCCTCTAGATAAATCTTGCTTTTCCCCTACCTCCTCAACTCCCAGTCTCTAGGAAACCTTGATTTACTTTGCAGATATGCTCATCATCCTTATATAGCATCTTCTTGTACCTATTATAAAGGTTTTCTTCGTTTCTCGGGATTGATAGATCTAGAGGAAGGCTTTGCCGATGCCTTTGGCCTAGATCAGGTTGTATCTATCATGTACTTATTGTTGTTAATCAATAAAGAAGCTCATGTCTTATTCTTGATATATTTTGTCATCTTATGAATGATAGTATGAATGTTTATATATGATTATCTAACATATTATTATGTATGCACATTTAATTATCTATTATGTATATGATTATGTGATTGCTTTGCAGGTCTGCACATCTTGGAGGAAACAGAGGGTTTGGAACCTACGTGAACATCTTCAAACATATGACCTCAAGTATGTATCCGAATCCAACTTTGATAATTCAAATGTTTGGCATGCTTGATTGAGTGTTCTCTATTGATTATTTTATCTTGCTCTGTTGAGGCTTTCAACCCTTGCCTTAGGGAACTTTTCCCGCCAACACTCTCCATGTCTCAACTCTCTAACCATTTTACAAAACATTAGCACTCCAAGGTCATCCAATTGTTTCTCTCGGTATTGCCATCTAGAATATCAGGGCTGATCATAATATAAATCATTACCTAAAGGAAGGTATGCGTTTGTAATAAGTTCCATCTTTGCGATTTTCTTTGATTTGTTTCTCAAATTTGGATCTAACAATGGATGCATACAATAACATGATGCATAGTACTAGTGTCATATTATGTCAACTATATTTTTAAATTTAAAGATTATTGATTGTCATCATACTTGATGGATCTCATTACTTTTTTTATTGACTACACAACGCACTTGAGATATCATGGAAAAGAGTTACAATTATAGTAACTATCTTAGATATGGTTTTGTTATGTTGGTAATTCTGGCATCATATAAATGCGTTCCTAAAGGCTAAATAATCAAGTATTATTGCAGATATACATTACTGTTACGCTAAAAAATAGTTACTATTGATTGGTTATCATAGTTGGTATATTTCATTTCTAATATATCTCACCAAGCTACAAATGACCATTATGGCTTCATAAATCTCATACACATTAAATACATTTATTCATCAGATAGAAAAGTGACCAAATACATGACCTAGAAAAGCAATGTGATTTAACTTTAGAGCCCACTAAACTTAAGATTCATCTCATTGCAAGAAAATAACAAGGTACAACAAGTTCTATGATATTTTTGGAAGTGTCTCTGAAAAGCATACCTTGAGGTTAGGCGTTGCTTTGCATGACACATATTTACTTTTGCTAAGTGTATGGCATATCTATTCTACCAATAGCTACGGATTTGCACTGACCACAATGAGAAGGGAACATTAGTAAGCTTAACATTCTTGGCATCCTCGTTGATGAACCAAAGGCGTTATTAGAAAGGTGTCATGATTTTGAAGATTTGATTTATATAAATTATAACACTAAAATTTTGAAGGGCTTAACCTAAGTAATTTGAGTCAATTACTATTGGTGTGCAGTCGTGGTACTAAAGGTATAATGAATTCGAAGACTCTCACAACTAATGAAGTGTGTATGAAAAGCAAAGTTTCTCATGACAATTGTAACTAAGGCTCTCATGTTTTTAATTTCACAGACACTTACATTAGCAATTCTATTGTCCATCATAACATCTAGAAGCCTATTATTATGTCATTGACATGGGTCTTGGTATTATTATGTCACTAGCCTTGCATTAAACTTAAAGATGATAATCATCATCATCATCATCATTATCATCTTTGACAATAAATGTTAGAAGATGATTGCTTGATGCAATAATAAGTAGAAGATATTAATTCAAATGGACTTAAGATAATTTTACACATATCCTTTGAGAAACGACTAAGGTAGGTCAATGGCAGTAAAAGAGTACCATCGATCTAATACAAAGTGGGAGTGCAATAAAAACACCTAGATATAAGAAGAATGCCATAGAGAGCTAGGCTACTAGTCCAAGAAGGAAATGAAACAAATATATGAAAAAGAATGAGTACAAGAGTAATATATGTCACTTGTTTCATGTATGTGTTTAAATTTGACTACTATGAAATTTTTGTTAACATTTGAAACTGGGAGAGACCTAAATTCAACTAGAGGAGTACCATTGTGACCTTGTATAGTCTCTCTGCACTTTAGGTTAGTGCATGCTAACATTGGGAAGACCCTTAGGCATTTTAAAAATAAAATATAAACCTGGGAAACAAAATGATTTTCCATACTACAATAATAACTTATTGTCATTTAAAATCAAATGAAATTCATATGGAAGAAATATGGACAACAAACTACAATGCAAAGATACAACTAAATAATTAATTCTTCCTTGGTAACCATAAACCTTTGCTATAAAACATCTGAAATATAGTCTTAAAATGCGTGGATCTATGTGTGAAAGAACCAAAAACAACACGTTTAAGGTTGTAAATTATATTTGTGACCATAGTGCCTTGAATTCCTTGGTTGATTGAGTGAAAAATTCAATTAAGTGTGGTGATTCCCATTATCATTTTTTTCCGGAATCCAAGTAAATAATTAAACAAGTGATATTTAGCCACTAATTAGGATATTACCTTTATTCCAAATTTGTGATTGCAAAGTTTAAAAATACTGGATCCAACTTCAAAGCATTTTAGGATGTGAAACCTCCAAATCACACTTTCTCACCAAGTCCAAGGGTATCCACTTTAATTGCTGACATACGATGGTATTGAAGCCCGACAATATAATTTTAATTCCAACACGGAATTGGGAAGTTGATTTAGGTCACCTTGAAATAGCAGCTGACAAGGGCAAAAGAGTAATGGTTCTTGCCAATCCCAATAATTTTTGGGATGTTGTTTTCAACCATAAGCATTTAGCCAGGGTTGCCGAGATGACAAATAGGTTAGGGTTGTTAATATTTCGAAATAATTAGTTGAAATTTTTGTTATCTAAAAATTCCAATTGCTGAAGTACATAATATTTTGTGTACACCATTGTAAGGCATGCGAAGTTAGTTTCTTTGTAAATGATCTCGTTACAAACCTTAGGAAGCTTCGAAAATTTAGTGGATTATATTGTTCAACATTTTTTTCTTTACAATTCTTCATGCACTTTCACGTCTCTAGCAACAAGAAACATTGTAATAACTTGAGATTGATATTGGTGCAAAAACTGGTAGAGTTTCAAGTAACACATTACTTGTGCACTTCTAGTTATGAGAAAATGCTTAAGTGTGTTTTAAGTTACTTTGCCACATACTGTTATTTTATATCCTTACCTTAACATCCCAAATCTCAGACTAGTCATGCTTCTTAGAAGTCTTGGGTATTCCATTCATGAATACTTTGTAATTAGGCCTGAGCTATTTTATAGCTTATCATCTTGTGTGTATTACCATATGTCACCTTTTAGCACACAACTATGCCTTCAATTGCTCTCAGCGATAGTTTCTTATCTATGGGTAAGAATGGAATTATTTCTAATGTAGATAGTAGTGATGTCTAATTTCTAATAGATTTATTGTGAACAACATGGATCAAGAGGCATAATTGTGTGTTGGTTGTGGTCTTAAATATACAAGTTTCTATGTAACCAATCTACGGATATTTTACACAAATAAGCACTTAACAACTTTCTGAGTACAAAACATAAGAAGGTAATTCCTAAGTTTCAATTATTTGGAAAACTAAATGTTGAATGTGCAACTAATCTATAAATTAGTTAAATAATTATGTTTTGGAACTTGAGTTTATGTCAAGACCTCATTGTCTATGTAAGATTGTTCTTTGGTATTCTTGATCCTACAATCAACACCCTCCAAAATTTTGCCTGCACTTGAATTTTGGAGCCTGATGAGGATCTTAAAATCATCATGTCCCTCTGTATTAGTTTCTTCCTTATCCACCTCATCCCTATCGAGCTTTGTATCTTCCTCTTATTGTTTTGCCTCCTTCTAACTGACAGAAGGACTAACACCATAGATGAAGATTATGATGTCATTGTTATGAAACCAGCTCAAGAAAAGATAGAAAAGATAGATCAACGCCTTAGAATTCAGCCTCTTCGAGGGGGCAACCTCCTTTACATTACATGAATGAACAATTCTTGGATGAT
>APFE030027024.1:10250-28586 GCA_000404065.3 Pinus taeda
TATATAATAATATTTTCAGTTTCATATTAATAGTTTTAATTTTACACTTTTTAAATCTTTTTAAATTTACTAATTGTTGTTGTTTATGTCAAATAATTATAATGTGCATGTAAGTTATTCATTCTTTTACTTTTTAATCTATTTAATGCTATAGTTTATTAATAAAATCTTTGGTATTAATGATTATGATAATGATTACATTTATTGAAATTATAATTAATTTATGGTATCAAAAATGGTATGAGATTATTTAGTCTTGATTTTAGATTTTTGTGATCCATACTGATTGTGATAAAAATTTTTGGATTAACCTTATTTTGTATTAAAATAAATATCAAAAAAAGAGGTTAAGAAAGTTGTAACAAATATTTTGAAATTGAATTTTAATTTGGATATATGTAAGGCACTTTAGGGAAAGTTCATTTCACTTTCAACCCTCTCAGTGTCACAAAGATGAAATATTCTTGCATCCCATAATGTTTAGAGAGTTGTCCAATGTCAAATTTCACTATGAAACTTGTAGAAGTTTGTTTTTGTTTTAGCAATGTTGATTTTCTTCTTTTTGCTATTTATAATTAAAAGATGTTTTTGATTTTCTAAATTAAGGATGACCACTTCTTTGTAGTATGTTAGCTTCCTTTCATTTTCTAAATCTGTATTGCACCACAAAATCTATTTCAATTTAGATGCAATAATACTTTCAATATTATCTATATCCAACAAGATGACATTTTCCTCTATTACCCAATTCTTTAACTAAGACTAGCCATTGGTGATTATGGAAAGAGTTAAACATAATGTGTATTCTACTCTCTTTCACACCTCCATTTTCTCATTGTCTAAGCGATTTACCTCTAGCAACATGTTTTTTTTTCTCTGCAAATGCTAATTCTATTAACTGTAAAACAAAGTAAAAATACAAGGGGGTGAGGCCTCAGGAATCATCCTCCGAGGACACTCAGAACAACAGAAACTATCCCTTGTGAGGGAAGAACCAACTACAAAAGCAAGAGAACAGATATTGCCACCAGGAATTAGCCGAGGAAACATGAAGAGGAGGAGAAAATTGTCTATCGAGAGCATGTGACCAGAGCATGAGACCATTACATTGCTCAAAATTCCAGAGACCATTACAATGCTAAAAAAACCAGAAGAGTTTTACATTACTAAGCCACACAGAGAGAATTGAGTCCGCATGTCTGAAGATAGCTGACCTGAGCCATGTCCAAAACTGCTTGAGCAGGATCATTTTAGTCATTCAAAAAGCAAAAAAAGGAGAAGGCCCAGATGGCCTTAGAATGCATCATCTTCATGCTGAGGTGCCTCCACCACCAGACAGACGTTATCCTTCCATGCCTCCTCATGTCCAGCATCTTCCTCATTTGGGTGCCTCATCAGGGGGCGCGTGTCACTATCCATCTCTTCCCGAATCCTCGAGACAGCAATATCCAGAGGCCGAGAGGCACTGGGAGCCTCGCTCCTTTCAGGTCTCTCCCCCTGATCTTTCTCCAGACTTTCCCCTGCACTGTCCTGTCTATTGCTTTGACTGTTGACTCCTTGGCAAGCTTCTAGAGAGGGCTCAGACATCAGGCGCACTCGAGTTGGGGGCAGAGCTTCTTCTCTAGAGAAGAGAATGGTGATATTGGCAGTAATTACAGGTCTATGCAAATTGCTCTGAAAAGTGAAATGAGTTGTTTGGAACCCATGATACAGAATTGGATTGTGAACAGGATCCACAGAGCTGGTAGCCGGCTGCTTTCCACGCCCTCCCTGACTTCCCCCAGAACGACACCTCTTGCTGTGGTGCACCATGCTGAGGGGAGTCCACAGAGGATGAGACTGGAGGGAGGAAAAACAATCCAAGAAACCAAAATCAGAGCCCAGAGAAAGGTTACACAGCACATGAAACAAATTAAGACACTGGTGGTCAGACTGTAATTGCAGGGAGAGCGACGTAGGAGAAGTGGTAGGGGAAATTGAAAGCTTACCCAAGTTTCCAAAGACCAGACCGCTAACTAAACACCACACTTTCCCAAGCCAGAGATGAACCAGAAATGAAATACACAGAGGAAACTCACCTTTGTTTGTAAGGAACAGCCAGCCTTCGAGACCCACTTCTAGCTTTAACCAGAGACACGAAGGTAGGGCGCTTACAATGGTAATGAAATTCCTGGACGCCATGGATAAAATAACCAAAGCCATACCTTGAATAGAACAAGCAGTAAATGCAGAGAGCGTGCCAAATCTTCTGCTCTGCAAATGATCCTTCAAGAACCGAGCGAACCACCTGAACATCACTCCCATCAACCGAATTAGCTCCTGGATAATCGCACAGGTCTGCGTCTGGCAGTACCTAGTGCCTCCACTTGTCCTTTGAACCATAATTACACATTGATTTCACTCGCATCCGGGTTCCTCTTGCAACATGTTAATGAACACACTTTTGATTAAAATTCATATATCCTAATGAAAAAGGTTATAATGAATATTAAACAATAAATTACGAGAAGTATGGAAAAACCATTCAAATGATTTTTTTATTAAAAATAAATGCCAACCATGAAAAATTCATAATTTGATTTTATTTTTTTTAATGGAACATTCATTGATAGCTATATATTATATTACATAATAACATCATACTATTAGCAATTGCACCAAGAGGTGCAAAGGAATGCAAATAGGAGGATTGGGGGATGTGGAAGGAAATAATCAAGTGAAATTTATGGACAATGAAATACAATTGAAATGGACATTGAAATACAATCCAAATTTGAATACTAAGGTACTACCAAAATACCTCATTCAGTGGAATATTTTACCATTGGAGTATGTTACATGGGTGGGCACTAAAACACAACAACATCAAGTGCTACTATTGTTATAGAGCAAGGAAGTTTGAAAAGGTGTAACTGTTGTGATTTCCAAATATAACCTTCCTCAGTGTTCATTATTGCCATTTTGAAGTTTGTGTGGGTTATTAGAATTTTTAATAGTCATTTATAATTTTTGTTAGTTACTAATTTTATGCTAAGATAAAATTTATTACAGTTAATTATACTTTTATACTAGTTAAATAGAGTTTTATGTCTAGTCTAGTTATGCCACACACAAAAGGCAAAGAACCTAAGGTGGGAACATAAGCATACAAAAAGTTGTTACATATCATAGTGGGGATCCTTATTAAGGAATGTGTTATTGCAAATAGTCTCTGAGTGACTATTCTCGATGAAGGGAAACATTCATAGAGAAATTGGATTTGAGTTGAGTAGGTGTCCATACATCTTTAATAAAGTATTTGGTCATATGTGTCATTTTTTATTATTTAGGTGTTGTTCTACTGTTGCACATTTTCTTCTATTAGTATTCAATTTTCTATTATATGTAATCATGTACTATTGATTATTGGTATAAATACTTATGTTGTTACCAAGCTTAGCATGGTTATTGTTAGATTTATTATTGTTGTAGCTGAAATTTTCCTCCTATTGGCTATTTATATTACCCTATTAGTTTCACAAATCATTAGTTTCCAAGTTCTGGGTTTCTAATGAGAGTCTTAGGAAAGCTATTTTTTAAATATATAATGCATGAATCATCATATCAATAAAGGTTCTATTTTGATGTTTTTCCACAGATGGTTCAGTGTTGTTCATTTTTGTTAGGATCAAAGAGCATCGAGAAAGATGGCGGTGTCTAAAGACATTGTTGTTGTGTTTCCAATGGCCATTGAGACCATTTAACATGAGTTTGATCAGCCTTTAAATAGGCTGCATATGGAGATGAATACCATGGGTGCTGATAAATATGGAGCCAAAAACCATGGGTAACTTAATCAAGTCAAGTTTTCCAGATCCACTCTAACAATCCCCCCTTAAAACTTGACTTTGGGTGATTTACCCGATCCCATTCATCAACCATCTCATCTGAGTTTTCACATTCCCCCCTTAAGCTAGGATACCATTACACCTACCACCTTGGTGCCTCTCCAAGTGGTTCATTCCACAACTTGATGACTCCATGAACCACTTGCATTGCATGTATGCCTAAGCCAACTCTTAAGGCCTTATAACTATGTGTGCTCCCACGAAACATGTCTGCGAGGACATAGGTATTACAACTTCCTAGGGGAATTCACCTACCTATAACATGCTTTCACAACTTTGACCAAAAACCTTAAGGTGTTCACACTTCACACATTCGCTACTTCACTAAACATTAGCACCATTTAATCCATCTTCATTATTTACTCCATATAACTACTCTATTGGATGCTTTATCTTGCTTGATCCACACTTTGAACTGAACTTTTCTTACTTCTCTGAAAATTGTTGCACACTTGTGTCATTGCATTGGTCCATTTTACAACCTCGCACTGCCCACATGAGGACTTGAAACACCTCGTAGGTTACTTTCAAGCCAGGATACACGTACACCCACCACCTTGGTACCTCTCCAAGTGGTTCATTCCATAGCTTGAAGACTCCATGCACCACTTGCACTGCATCTATGCCTAAGCAAGCTCTTAAGGCCTTACGACTATGCGTTCTCCTATGCAACATGTCTACCAAGACATAGGTCTTACAACTTCCTAGGCAAATGCACCTTCCTATAACAAGATTTCACAGCTTCGACCAAAACCCTTAAGGTTTTCACACTTCACACACTGGCTCCTTCACTAAACACCAACACCATTTACTCAATCTTCATTCTTTACTCCATACAACTAATCTCTTAGATTCTTTATCTTACTTGATCCATACCTTGACCTGAAATTTTCTTACTTCTTTGAAAATTGTTGTGCACTTGTCTCGTCGCATTGCTCCATTCCACAACCACGAACTTCCCACACGAGGACTCAAAACACCTTGTAGGTTACTTCTATTTTCACCACACTTGTTTCTAACCAGTTATCACTACAGGAAAATCACCTTTGACTCTTCTCGACTTGAACTTCCACACACTCCACACAACCTCTATTACACAAAATTTGACCATCCCTCAACCCCACAATTGTTGTCTATTGTGCCTCCATATTGGGAAATCAATTCATTGTGTCTTCTTTTGCTTCCATGCCTCTTTTAGCCCTTTTTTTGTTGGCATGTAACTCATAAACACATCATCTACTTAAATGAGAAAATTTAAAAAAAAATATGTGTCATGCATCATAGCATCATGAAATGAGGTCTATTTAGCTATGACCATGGTTAGCCTACGTACGCATGGGAAATATATTACAATTATCATTTTGTGTTTACGTATTTTTTGTATTTAGATTGGGCCAAACATTGACATACTTTCTTTTAATAATCACCAAGAAATTCCATCGTATACTAACTACATTGATATTTCTTCTTTACCAACATTATTCTTCGTAAGTGCAGTGACTTATACCTTGACACCACAACAATAAGTTTTCTTAGCTTAATTAGCTAGCATTCATCATGTAAATATTATTCCTAGCATCATCTCCATATTCAACCAACAAATCCTCCATCTATACCATGCAGAAATTCAATTTATAGACATTGTTGCATGAAATTATGGAGCTTCGCATCACTCAATATTTCACATGTACGTCAACTTGATGCAAGCCAAAATTATAGGCCTACCAAATATCTAGTTCAATCGAAGCCACATGTCAGATCTATTCCAAACCTCGCTTCCTTCAAGCCCAAATTTAGGGAGATAAATCCCTTTTAAAGGATTGTATAAATTAGTGGAAGGATTTGCAAGGGGGATACCAAACCACCGGATTTAAGTATCGTTTTTAAACAAAACCACAAGAGCCAAGATATGCATATAAATGCATAGCCCAAACCAAAACAGAACCATTATGGCCGAACACATTCACAATAAGAACAACACCCAACTTTTAACCTTTTGGCTAACAGACCTAACACATAAGTCGAAGCTTGACCTTTTCGATGCCCACTTGCAAATTTAATTAACACCAAGGCTAGAGTTATTTTTAGTTGTTCCACTTACTCAAAAAACCTTCGATGCTTATTGGCCTTCACCTTGGCATTGCCATGTGAACCCATTTATTCTTGCTCGTTCTCTTTTCCTTTTGGAAATTAATAGAAGTTTCGGGCTTCAACCTTCCGGGTATGGCCCACTATTCCATGTCTTCCACTGCACAACATATACTCCACCTGTCAACCCCACTTATGCCCTAGTCCTGGATTATAAACAAATTCTAATAGAAAAATGCATGGGTTATCTTTTTTTCAAGCAACAAAAAAAATTGTTGTTAACTATCATCCATCTCATGATGCATTCCAACTAACTCTCGAATCTGCTGAATTCCTACTCACAATTCAAATGACTCATGGATTTAATGGATTTGGAAAACAAACAACTTCCCATCCATTTTTTTCCAAATCTCTACCAACTATTGGATCCCAGAGCTCGACGTCGCCTTTGTGTATGCCCAATCGTAAATTAAAATTCCACCCAGGCTTTTAGGATTTTGACTCGACATTATTAAATGATATATCCTTCTCAATTTCTATCTCATGGAGTTATCAAGTGATGTATTTATGTCGGGACTCTAGAAAAACTAATTATTACGTCGCTCATTTGTGCTCGACTCCTCCTATGTCTTTGTTTTGTGGCTATGGACTCCTTTGGTTAAAACTCAACTTGGTTTCACCCTTTATACTCTCTACTTGCCCTTCTATTTTGATCTCAATACTTTGTCTTCAAGCTTCCCTTCTACTTGTACTCAATGTTCAGTACTCTAAAAAGACTCTTGTGTCATCTGGTTAATGGGTTGTTGATCCTTCATTGATCAACAACTAACACCTATCTGTCCTAAGATTATTCTTCCAACCCACTCTTTCATAGCTGCAATGCTCCATGCAATGATAATTTCTTGCTATTCCTCACGATTGTTCAGTTCTTCTGCCTCTGTTGTGACTCTAATAGAAGACTAATCTAGTCTTCTCTATGCCCCTTAAGGTTATTCTTCCACTGCACTAATCATTCATGAGTTTGACCCAAGCCTAAAACACACCTGTATCACATTTGAGTGAACATCATAAACAAGGTTTAATAGTACACATTACAAAACACTCAAAACCAATAACTTCCTCTATTAATGCATAAATATTTTATAATGACCCTCCTAGCCTAATTTACAATAAAATCCCTTCTCGACTGCAAGGCCTTATTTGGCCCTCAAATCATCTCAAAACTCTCCTCTTACCCACACTACACACCTCTATTCTCCATCGTATCATTTGACTCTAATTACATATTTTTATACAAATAGGACTCTAAAATGGATTCAGGTTCAAATCCTCTAATTGCTCAACAAAACTTATGTAGATCAACTATTTACTCAAAAATCCCCTATTCTAGGATTCTCTAGATCAACAAATCTTTCTAGAAATTTAACTACCTACAATCTCTCCAAATCACTTCAAATATTCTCGATATCTCTCTTTTAAGGGTAGATCTAACTAAAGTATTCACAATTTCTCTAATTTTCCTTACAAACATAGGAAAATACAAATAATCAAATAATTATAATCAATAATTATGGAACCAAATCCCTTGGTGTATGAAAAACCATAGCTCTATTCAAAATACATTTTGACTCTAAAGTGGGATGCTCTTGCATCAGACTCCCAAGATAAAAAAATATCATGGTCTCTTAACCATGTGTATGTTGATGAAGTCTTCCTCGATCAAAAACTTTAGTTTGTAATTGATCCTTTTTTTTGGCATGTTTTTCTTGTACTATTGTCTTCAATTCTCTAGGTTTCCATGTTTTGTGTTTTTTTTATCCACTTGCTCTATTGATACACATTGCTTCATTCAAATGCAATTCTTTGTTGGTTTTTTCCTCTTGTATCTGCTATATCTCCAACTTGATGTTTTTCTCATCAACCTCTATCCTTGGTTGATATTTTTTGTTGTCTTTGTCCTCATCTTCTAACATAAGAGTTATAAATCTCTTTCCAATCCACTGGTCACACTTTTTATTTCTCTCCTCATTCTTTTTTAATGCCAATTCCTCAAACTTTGTCTTCACAAGATGAATATATAGTATTTGAATCTCTATTCTCTCTTCCAAGAAATTTATTCTTCGTCAAATTCAACAAAATCTTCTTGAATTCTACATATGTCCTCTGTGCAAAATCCTTCACTGCTTTTCTCTGTCTGCCACTCCTCGAAAAACTCCATATTATTGTCTATGCTTTCTTTTTCTGGCATGCGATTTTCAATTAATATTGAAATCTCTTTGAGCATGTCTTCATTTAATAACTCCTCATCTCCCATATTTTCATAATCTCCTTGAGATGGTGTTGTTTCATACTCCTTTATAACATAAATTTCCTTAATCATAACAACTTCCCTATCAAATTCACCATTTTCATAGTGAACAAACACACACACACACAAAATTGCTCTCTCTCAACCATATCTTCTAAAAGTTATCTTCATAAATCTGCATAAACACATCAACTAAATGTTTATCATCACTTACCAATCCTGCATACATACATAAAATGTTTGATTCAAATACTTAAGGATTTTATTTCAATGCCTTAGTTCCTTCTTCTTCATGCTAATCTGAACTAATTTCATAGTCCATCAGACTATATATGAATTCCTCCTCAACATTCCTTGCTTCTTTCTCATCAAGGAATAAACTTTGTTAAAAAACAATCAGCTCATACTCAACTACTTTGAGTTCTTCCTTCAACCTGTCATACATATTCTGTCTCTGCTTCCTCTGTATGGATGCCACTTCCCCTTCCTTTTCATTGTCCAGCCATACCCCCCCCCCTCCCCGACCTCTTGACTTTCCTGGAGAATATGATTCAAATGATTGAATTCAGCTTTCAACTCAATCATTTCTCTCTCAAATTCATATTCACCCATTCTCCTTATGGAAGCTACTTTGGAATTTTCTTTATTCGATTATGACTTCCCCTCTAGAAATACTTCAAATGACCATCAGTAACCATTCCTTCTTTCTTTAGTGAACACTATTTGTCCACTCGTGAGATGCAAAAAGCCTTCTCAAAATGTAAGAAGTCTACTACTTGTCATAATACCAAGTTCTCCTCTTGATGTCCTCTTCTCTTTCTATCTTTGTCTAGAAATTCTACCCACAATCACTATGGAACTCCCTCTATCAACTTCTACCCAATTTCTGTTAGTTGGAAGTTGTATTTTTCTAGTCCTTTATAGTAGAACATCTTCTCCTTCTTTCCTTGAGCACATCTTCTCCTCATATTTTATAGTTGTTAGGTTGTTGCATTGTCATTTGCTCACTTCTCAACTCTCCTTTATTGTCCTAACTTCAACAAATTCATTTGGTTGTTGGGTCTTTTCAAAATCTATTTTAAGAGCTCTACATGCTCTCCTTCCTGTGTCACAGTTTCAATTGTCATAGTTGCTACCACTCTTCTTCTTTTAGTTATCTGCATATATAATTCTTCATAACTAAATTTAATTATGTAAACATCATACAAGATTTTACAATCTTTCCTTTGGCTCAAAAGCACTTCTACTCTATTTCTTCAAAATAATCCTCCTCAAGAGCACATTGTCTCTTTTCAACCAAATTTTTTGTTTCTCTAATATGCTCTAGTCCTCTTATTAGTCTTTGTTGTTCTAAATGTTCTCTTTCCTTAGAACATTCTTCTCACTATCCTTCCAAAATCTCCAAAGCTTTTCTTGTGGGTATCAATCTTCAAATGAAAAATAAAGTGTAAAACATAAACAAATTTTACCTCCTTCAACTCCTTTAATTGATTCTGCTATCATATCTCATCCCACTGTCGAAATAGTATTTTGGTTGTTATCTCCCTTGATTTCTCCTTTCAAAATATCTATTCTAAGGTTATCATAACACTCTTGCTTTGATTCCAAATGATGCAGGCCCAAATTATAGGCCTGCCAAATATATGGTTTGATCGAATCCACTGTGCTCATATCTATTCCAAATTATGCTTCCTTCAACCCCAAATTTAGGGAGATAAATCCCTTTTAAAAGATTGTATAACTTAGTGGAAGGATCTGCAAGGGGGGTAACAAACCACCAGATTTAAGTATCATTTTTAAACATAGCCACTAGAGCCAAGATATGCATATAAATGCATAGCCCAACCCATAACAGAATCACCATGGCCGAACTCGTTCACAATAAGAAATGCACCCAACTTTTAACCTTAATGCTGGCCCACCTAACACATAAGTCGAAGCCTGATCTTTTTGATACCCGCTTGTAAATTTAATTAACACCCAGACTAGGCCACTTGCTCCACATTCCTTTGATAGTTATTGGCCTTCACCTTGGCCTTGCCACATGAGCTCGTTCGTTCTTGCCCGTTCCCTTTTCCTTTATGGCCCACTATTTCATGTCTTAAATTGCACCAGATATACTCCACCTATTGGCCCCATTTATGACCTGGTCCCATCTTATAAATAAATTCTAATAGAAAAACACTTCGGTTATCTCTGTTTCGGGTAACATAAATAATTGTTGTTAATTGTCATCCGTTTCGTGAAAAATTCCACTGGGCTCTCGGCTCTTTTAAATGCCCGCTCACAATTCAAATGACTCCCAGCTTTAACAGATCTGGGCAACAGATAATTTCCCATCCATTGTTGTCTAACTATTCCAATTGTTAGATCCTAGAGCCTAACGCCCGCCTTTATGTATGCCCAATCATAATTAAAATTCCACTTGGGCTTCAAGACTTCCGACCTGGTGCTATTAAATGATGACTCCTTCTCAGGTTCTATCTCCTAGAGTTATCAAGTGATAGACTTATGTCAGGACTCTAAAAAAAACTAAGTATTACACCACTCCTTTGTTCTCAAATCCTCTGGCTTTGTCATGTTGCTTCTGGCTCCTCTGGTTCAAACTCAACTTAGTTTTTCCCTTTATACTCTCCACTCACCCTTCTATTCTAATATCAATCCTTTGCCTTCAAGCTTCCCTTATTCTTATCTTCACTGTTTGGTACTCTAAAAATACTCATGTATCCTCTAGTTAATGGATCATTGATCCTTCATTGATCAATTATCAACACCTATCTCTTTTGAGATTATTCTTCTAACTCACTCTATCATAGTTGCAATGCTCCATGTAATGATAATATATCATTGTTCCTCATGATTGTTGAGTTCTTTTGCTTCTGCTATGACTTTGATACAAGAATAATCCATTATTCTCTGTGCTTCTTAAGGTTATTCTTGCACTGCACTAATCATTCATGGGTTTGACCTAGGCCTGAAACACAAGAGTATCACATTCGACTCATCATCATAAAAATGGTTTAATAAGACACATTACAAAATAATTGAAACCAATAACTTCCTCTATTAATGTATAAATAATTTACAATGACCCTCGTGACATGATTTACAATAAAATCCCTTCTCAGCCTTAAGGCCTTATTCGACCCTCAAATCCTCTCAAAACTCTCCTCTTACCCACACTACACAACTCTATTCTTCATCATATCATTCTACTTTGATTACATGTTTTTATACAAATAGTACTTCGAAAGAGATTGAAGTTCAAATCCTCTATTTACTCAACTATTCCTATCTAGATCCACTAATTACTCAACAATCCCATATTCTAGGATTCTCTAGATCCATAAATATTACTACCTACAATATCTCAAATCACTTCAAATATTCTCGATATCTCTCTTTTAAGAGTAGATCTAGCTACAATATTCACAATTCTCTAATTTTCCTTA
This sequence comes from Pinus taeda, assembly GCA_000404065.3. NCBI lineage: Eukaryota > Viridiplantae > Streptophyta > Pinopsida > Pinales > Pinaceae > Pinus > Pinus taeda. The sequence goes on from APFE030027024.1 coordinate 21,986, forward strand.
CAAACATAGGAAAATACAAATAATCAAATAATTACTATCTATTAGGGAACCAACTCCCTTGGTAAATGAAAACCCCTAAGTCTAGTCAAAATACATTTTGACTCGGAAGTGGGATGATCTTGCATCACAAACACAACAAAACAAGTCCTCATCACACAATCAACACACTTCCTATGACAACGAACTTGTTGGTCCATTACAATTGTGTCTTTGAGCCTTTCTTCATCTGATCATTTTGTTACAGTGGCCAACCATTTCAAACTTGTCTGGCGAGACCTATTTTTGTTGTTCTAAAATTTGTGTATCCTCCCCACCATTTTCCTCTTTGACGACAACTCTAACCACAACTAATATAGCAACTTTAATTTAAGCATGGGAAACAATCCTTGCCTCTCCAAATTTTCTTCTTGCTTCCTCATATGCCTATTTGAAAAGAGTAACGAGCATTCTCACTTCTACTTTTTCTTGTAGAAACTCATTTCTTTTTCATTTCCCTCCACCTCTTCTCCTTCGTTGATCTCATCATCATCACACAACTAGACCTCCTCATCACATCTTTGCAATAGATTCTCATCATACCACTGCAACACCATGCATTATGTCAAATGACCATTACACCAGAACTACTTTTTCCACAAAAAACTGGACATACCATCACATTACTAATCTCAGGATGATTTCATTACCTTTGGCTCTGATATTCATCAGGCTATCGTATATACCACTGTAGCTCTAATAGCATATGTTAGAATCATAAAGCACGAGAGAGATGGTGGTGTCTAAATACACCATTGTTGTGTTTTCCATGGCCACTAAGACCATTTAACATGTGTTTGATCATCCTTTAAATAAGATACATATGGAGATGAATACCATGGGAAAAACCAAGGGTGCCCATATATATGGATACAAAAACCATGATTAAATTGACCGAGTCAAGTTTACCAGTTCTAGCCTCACAATTTTTTAACCTCCTTCAAATCTACAAATTTAAAAAAAACTAGATTAATCAAATTTCAGTTTTCAATTTTTTTGAAATGTTTGGTTTCCAGTGTTCTAGCTTCAATATATCTCATGTATTGGGAAAGCTTAAGCTTTTCCTTAGCTACTCTAGTGAATAGGTTGCAGCATAGCAACTAATCTCAGTTTTTTTATCCAATCAATAACACAATGAAAAAAAATGGAGACCTTGCATATAAGTTTGAAAGAAAACACAAAATATCCTATAATATTCACCTTTAGATATCAAATATATGATTTTTAAAAGATATTATAATAGAAATTGAGTTCCATTAAACACATGATTACTATGACAGTAACAAGAAAATCATTGAAATACAAAGGCCAGTGACTACTACTAAGACATAAAAACAGTCAAAAGTGTAATACACTAGTTATACACATACAAGAGAAATGATATAATAAATTTTAGGAATGTTGTGCAACGATATGAGACTGTCTCAACAAAACAAATAAAATCTCAAATTCTAGAGTCTACCAAGAAATGAGAGCAAAATAGATCATTGTATGGGCCTTCACACTATATGGAATATAACCACAATTGTGCATGTAACCCTAACTATACAAGAAAAAAGAAATATAAAATATGTATATATGTGGGTCATAGTTGTGATGATCAGGAAGAAAGAACATGTATTCATAAATTATCAAGAATATAAACAATTTTCAGCCTTGGGCTTTGGAAAAAATCAAACCTTCTTTGATAAATTTATATCATCATTTTTGTTCTTTTTGTATCTAGGAGCTGGGAATGGTAAACAACGTTAGATTGTGCAGAACGTGTGAATCTTAGCAACAATTGTTGTTCACCTAAATTTTGGAAATGTTGACACAAATCCAGTATAAATTGAAACTTTGGTGCCAACCATGCACTATATCATTGCAATCATCTCTGGCTCACCCTATGTAACAAGAATTGAAAAAAATAAAAATGTGTGGATCAAACTAATCTTTCTTCTAAAACTACTACAACACTTTGTCCCAAAAAAACTTGGGCAACACAGAGAGTTCATTGATGGTAGGGCTTGAACTTGTTTGATCCCTAAAATATGTTTAATAATAAGGTAATTTCATATGAGCTGAAAATAGCTTACAACCAAAAATCCCAATAAATAATCTTCAGAGTTGAAAGATTTCTTTTTAGCTACTTGTGCCTTTGGCAAGTGGAGGCAATTATAAAAATAATAATGTAAATTGTTGTCACCAAAATGACCCTCCTTAGAACTAGGTCTCCTCTGAGGGTGTTGCTTTATGCTTCCTTGGAATTTGACTCCTTATCGTGCTATTATGATTCAAATCACTCCATAAAATACAAAAGAGAAATCAGTAAAAGGGATTAGAACAAAAATAAGTATGGCTTGTAGGTAAGTGACGTTAAAGAAATGCCATATTATAAATATGCATATGAAATACTTAATTATTATTTTCATTCTATATATGACATAAAAATTCAAAATACAAATAACTAAAAGATTAAATAACACTAACTAGTATATGTGACTAAAACATAGTTAAAATATTATTACTATCACTAACAACCACTAAAAATAAGGAAACATTGTCCACAAAATGGGGGAATTAGATACACAAACCAATGATTTACTATGCAAATTCCTTAATGCCTATATATTTGGGAGGACTGAATTTCATAAGTATGCAATGAATATTGAAAATAGACTCTCATAAATGTTAAATATCTATTTTTACCTCGCATAATATTACCATTGATCTTATCATGAATTACTGGCCAATTTTAACTTTTACCTTTGCCTCGAGATATCTAAGCCTTAAGTGTAAAACAAAAACCTTTGAAATTTAACTATATTATCCTAAACTAAAATATTATATCATACCATTTGGGTAAATCTTATTGTTTTAAAACATAAATATTAAAAAAAATAAGTTTTAGGCATTATAGAACAACAACCAAATTCACCTAATGATTTTTATTGATATGAAGTTTTTCTTTATGCAATAGAGTATCACATAAATACATTAATTAAAATGAACAAAAAGCTTTGAAAACATTATATCAAGTGTTGCATAAGGCTCATAGTAAATATTTATTAAACATTATCACATTAAATATTGAATTGACATACGAGGCCCCACTCAACTCGTGTGATGCTATCGGGTCAAAGAAGAAGTTAATCCACTATTAAATATCCCCCTGATGTGAAGTGAGAACCATCCATCAAAATTAGATCTACGGCTAAAGTTAACCTCCCTCCAACTCTCCACGCGATTCGAAGTATCAACCATCCATTAAATATGGCTCTCATCTGTAGAAAATTACATGTTTGTCGCGTAAAAACATTGTAACAGGTTTATGAAGCGGCTTAACATTAAGGTTTTCTTAATTTAACCTACTTTCACCTACGCATTTTCCCCTATGACCAATCCACTCCAGAACTTGATATGTTCTTATAATTTGAAGGTATTTACAATTTTTTAGCGTGGAGGAAAGAATGTACTCCACAATTTATGATTGTGTTGAAATTTTTGAAGAATTTATGATCATTTATTGTGAAAGCCAACAATACATTCACAAGAAATTAATTTCAGAATTTTGTTATGAAGAATTGAATCAAAATGGATACACACATATTATTTGAATGTTAAAATTAATCGATTCTTTTTAGTTGTCAATTGTTCCGAATAAATTTCACAAAATTTATCAAAATTTATGTAGGGTTTAGTTATATTTTGAAGAAACTTAATCAAGTTTTTCAATAGATTTTTCCTCCATTATCATGGGAACAAATTTTGGAAATAAGATAAAAGAAATATGTTTATTTCATTTACGATTTGTTTCATTATTCAAGAAACTAACTCATGTTTTATGTTATACAGATTATTCATTAAGGAAGGGTTACAATATGGATAAACTACTTTATGGAAGACTAATGTGCGTGGAGTCCCAAGTCCAAAGTTAAAGGAAGAAATTAAGAACCATTTATGAGATAGGGTAGATTATTTTAAAATAAATATTTTTGAAATATGTATTTGTTTAATAGACAGTTCCGTAAAACAGTTATCAAAACATTTGTATAAAATAGTTGTTTTCTCATTTGAGAGGGGATTGGAGGCTAGGTGATTAGGAGAGAAAGAAGATTCAGATTTTAATGCCTGATTGCACCTAATGCACAGGCCAAGATACGATATTATGTAACTTTCATTATGCACTTTAAGTATGGCATTCCAACATTTTTCTTTTGATTTCCTGTGTAATATATAGTGATTAGTATTGTTGTTTAGATTATTGACATGAGCGATATTTGATCTATTCTCAGTATTTAATCTTACCTCCTCTTTGATATACATACTATTAGAGGCAGGAGGATTAAGTTATTTACATTTTTGTTGTTAATATAATTTCCTAATACACATCATTGTTATTTTGCTGCAACAACTGGTGTCAATATTGTTTATCAATTGTGTGTTTTGTCTATTCCCTTCTTCCTCTTAATTCTCTTTTTCATATGCTTATGTCTCAAAATACGTGAATCAGATTATGTAGTGACTTGATCATGGTTGTATATTTGCAACCTATGTAGGGTTGGTTTGTTGACCAATATATACACTATTGGATGATGATCTTATCCTTGATACCGTTCTTTGGCTGATTGAATGATCAATAAGAATACATGATATTATATTGCATCGAATTTAGCACTACTATGGGTTACTATAAATGGGAGATAAGCATAAATAGCATTTAATTGTTTTTCTTTTATCTCTAATCATTTCTTTTCCTTTATTTTAGTTCTACTGGAATGTTGTTCCATGTTGTATAATGAAGGTTATGTTTTGATATCATCCACCAAATGATGTATAGGTCTCTCCCACCTAAGCCTTCACACTTTATACATCTTTGCATCATATCTATAAACTGGCCTTATCTATTTTCCTAAATTGAATAATTATTTAATTTACATTATCACCAGGGACTACCCCCTGTGGTGAAAGGGAGGCCAACCTAGAGCGGGAGGATCTAGGATTCTCAGTGATGTGGTCTTAGGTTGTCCTTAGTTAGCAGGACAATTTGTGCACCAACAAAAATTATATAAAATGTTGTTCTTTTGGAGCCAATATCGGGAATTGGAATGATCCATATCAGATAATAAAATAAACCTCCCAAAAGTGCTCAGCCATAACACCGTTTCTTAACAAAATTCCCAAGGGAATTTCTAAATAGAAACCACAATAGTTCACCTAATAATTTCTTTGTTAGATTCACCTTTCCATATCATAGGTCCTAAATCCAATGTTGTGCAATGCATAATTGAATAACTAAAATTGCCTATTGTTGAGTAACTCCATTAAAAAAAATAAACTTGAAGAACAATTGCATACTAACCATTATGTATGAATTTCTCCAAACTTTGTAGACCTTTCAACGATTACTTATTCATCACCTACCAAGCTTTCTCACTAGAATCACTTCTTCGGTTTAGAAAACCGTCTCTACATACTTACTCATCTAGGAAATGAAAATCCCTAGCTTCTTTTTTTGAATCCCCAAAAGCAATGATCTAAAGGTATTAACAATAAAATTCAGCAAAGAGTGTTGATCCTTCAAAGAGAAATAAATTCAAACTCTTTGTTGCTCAAAGAAACATCACAACTCCCATATCGTAAACCCATATAATGAGGGTAGACTATTGAACTCTACACCAAGTTGGGATTTGTTAAGGCCAAAATTAGTGCAAATTATGCAAGAGAAAAGAAATCTTCAATCAGAACTAGTGTATGAATTGCCTCAGAAAACTCTCAGTAAAATCCTTTTAGCATAAACTAACAATAGTTCAACCCTTTATGATTGATCTTTCTCCTAAATTTCCGTCATATATAAAAATTCAACATGCAAAATTAGGGTATGCAGGTACGAATTTTTCATCAGTTGAGCATTAAGTAGTTTTGAAGGTCGTCATTGAGGGTAGATAGAAAAAGAAATGCACAACAAAATTGACCTCCTCCTTCTAACAAACACTTTCTAACCTCTAACCCCCCTTTCCATGCACTCATTGATGGTTGCCCGAAGTTTACTAACTAAAAATTTATATATTTTTTCTTTGAAACTATGGAAAATAGAAATAAAATGGAAACGCAATTTGCTTAGTGAAAAAGACTCGCAAAAGCCCAAACCCTGCCACCTTTTGAGTGCCAATAGTTAGTGGAGGAGGAGCTAAGGTTCTGGGAAGTAGGGAAAGGGTGTATAGCCTTCGAAGCCTATGTGAAAAATAATGTGAACGTGGTGATAAATGAACAAAAATGACTTGACTTGGCCCAATGTCATTTTTTTATTTAAAGGAGGATGATGAAAATAAGCCTTTGTGATTTATTGAATCTGGCCAAGCCAACCTTGTAGAGGAATGCCTATCGACATAATTATGTAAAAAATATAATATAAATGCATAGAATAATGTTACTTAAGTTATATTTTATTTAAAGTATAAGGATATTTTAGAAGATGTTGTATTCATAAAAAAATACAATTAAATGATTAATTTTCCCTTTTAATTATAGACAAAATGCTCTACGATAATTACTTCTCTCATTAATTTTAATTGTAATATCC
>APFE030027025.1:0-21709 GCA_000404065.3 Pinus taeda
CAATGCTCATATTATCTATATTCCATTCCCTGTGAGAGTCAGGGAAGAAGGTGTGTGCTTCAGGAAATTTTCCTTTTCCTTTAAGATCAGGAGCAGCATACCTAGAAAATCTGTGTTCTAGGGGCTCATAGATGGGAAAGATTTGTGTCTCTTGAGGTTTCTTTTCTGTTTCTCTGGCTTCTGCTTCAGCCTCTGCTTCTTGAAATAGAGAAGAAATGCTAATATGTTCCGATTTATCAGCATCTGATGAAGAGACAGTTTCTTTGGGGAATAAAGCAGGAAACTTATGAATATTTCTGATTTGATTTTCAATCTTTATATTCCTTTTTACCAAGAAGGAATTTGGAACTGGATTTTCTGCTTTTGTCAACTGAACTTTTTCAATTTTTCCTACTAATCCAGTAAGAAGAGTTTTAGTTGTGTCAATGTGACCAACTAATTTTTCTCCTACCTCTTCTATTTTGTTCAGTGAATCTGTGGCATAAGTACGAGAAATACTAGAATCAAATTGCATATTGTTTAAACAACTATTCACACTATTTAATGAAATCTGTACAATATCTATCTGCTTCTTTACATCATCTGTCTTTGTTACATTCATCTCCAAACCCTTGAGAGCTGTATTGGTCGAGTTCAATTGTTCACTAGCCTTTTGGATTCTTCCATCAATTCCTAGGGCATTATCATCTTTTTGGACCAATGGGATGGCCTTGGCTGCATTGGTATTTTCTCCTAAAACAATCCCTTTGTATGGAGGAAATGTGGTAGGAGTCTCAATTTGTGACCCGTCTAATGCAGTCCATCCATGTTTATTGACTGTAAGACTGGAGGAAGCACCAGTAAAAACATTTATGGGAGCAATTTTATCTTTCCAAGAATAGAAAGAAATCCATGTATTGTTCACCTCCATGTAATGTTTCCAGTCATTTGCATATTGCCTTTTTTGGTCAGGTGTGCATGTTTGGTCAAATTCTTCTGCTTGTGGATTTGTATACAAATCCCAATTAAGCATAGCCTTCATCCATTTAGCACTGCTTTGTGATTTCAGGCATCCATCCATAAGTGAGAAGAACTTGTGCATTTCCATAACTGCAGGCTTTTTACAATCAGCAGGAATTTGTTTAAACCTACATTCTGGAATCAACTGTGACTGCTCAAGCATTCCTAGGCCATATCTTGGCTTTGTTGGTCTCATCAGACAGATCATATCAGTTAATTTGGGATCTTCTTCTTCTACTGTTTGCATCATGAGAACATGGTCTGAATCAGGTTCTGGCTCATGAGGAAACGGGATGTCAGAACACTTGGGATTCAGACACAGGTTTACAGAAGTAGAAGGAGGAGCAACACCAGTTTTGGGATTATGAAATGAATGTACATTTTGTTCAGCTAAGGTAAATAGATTTATAACATCTTGACAATCTGGACATTTTACTTCTAGAGAAGAGTAATTTACAAGCTGGACTAACTCATATAATTGACTGTGTCTACAGCAAGACGAAGAGGAACAAGCAGTATCTACAACAGAAGGGTCTCTGTAATACTTTGAGGATTTGCGAACAATATCAATTCCTTGGCAGTCAATAGTAGATCTTCTTGGAAAAGAAATAATAACACCAGAAGGAGTTTCAGTAATATTTGCAGAAGTAATATTTCTGGGTACTATTGGCTTGGGGTATTTTACCGCCCAATGTGCAGGAAATTGCAAGTCTTGCCATCGGATCAAATGATGTTCAACTTTTTGATTTCGGGGATCGGTTTTGACAACAACACTAAACTTGGAATCTCTGCTAGGTGTATGGCGGATGGCTGGCCACAAGGTATTGGTGTGTCGCAGGCAAGCTTTAGTCTGAATGGCTACATTGTTTCTTTTCTTTTTCATATCGAAACCTGTTGTCTGGATTTGCAGTTGCAAGATCTTAGCAATGGTTTCGTCATAGACATATACAGAAAAGTTTGGATAGCAGTCAAAATACAAAGGACCATCAGACAAGGGTGCCACTATTCCACCAATAATGGAATCGGTATACTTATTATGTGTCATATCTCTGACTGCTGCAAGCACAAAAGTATGTAACCCTTTATGGACTAAAGGATTTATTCCAACCCAAATACAACCTAGATGCAGATAGTTTGTCTTCAATTTCTTTGCTTCAGCTTGCAATGCTTTAGGATCCAGCAGAGAAATTGTTTGAATGCTATCTGAGTTTTCTTGGACTTGACTAACTGACTCCTTAATGCTTATCCTTGTTGCAGCAATTAAATGAAAGGGGGCTAAGTCACTATAAACTTCAGAAGGGGATATCTATGGTAATTCCCAACGGGCAGAAGGCTGAGACTCTTCATAGGTAAGTTCTGCAGAATTTAAGGTTCTACTAGAACTACTTGCAAACATATCTCTTAAAGTATTTTCCTCAACCTGAGAGTCTCTCTCTTCTAGTTCACGGAAAGAAATAGATTTCCTGAATGGTTCCATTCTGATTATGAGTACTTTAGATTAGAGTACCAACCTTTAGAACCAGACGTTACTGGCTCTGATACCAGTTTTTGCAGGGGCTCCCATCCCGAGCTTGCGACTTTGCTGTATATATTCGTTAGTGCAAATGGCCAACTCCTGGTGAACCAGTAGTGAACCTACTCAGATCTTTCACACTCTAGCAGTCTCCTCAACGGCTTCCTCGCCTAATAACGACCTTGGTGTCCCTTCGATCCTTTGGCGAACTTCCTACGAAATTCTTCTTTTGTAGAGCTAAAGAATCAAGAGATGTTTCTTCAAGCTGGTGTTGTTTTGCTGTATCTTTGATTGTGAAATTGGGACACCATTCAGTGACATGAGTCACAGATCCACATTTAAGGCAAGCAATAGGGCCTCTATGCTATTTTTTTGACTTGTTTGGCTTTTTGAGCATAGACAACAGTCTTCTTCCCTCTGTTAAGCTTTGATTCCTCCCCTTGCGGGTACCTTGAGGCAGTATGCCCATTCTGCCGACATAACCAGCAAGTGATTTTGTTCCATTTTTCTTGCTTCGCTGAATGCAGATGGATGTCAGAGGGGTTGTAATAATGAGTATTTGGCACATACCTGTAATATCCCTTATGTCTATGCTTTTGACTTCTATTTCTTGTGGGATATTTTCTTCTTCTATCCTTTGGATAATTTTTCTTGTTTTTGTAGAAGATCTCCTTGAATTCTGTTTTAGCTCTTTTCTTAGTCTTCATTTTCTTGATCAAAGGATCATCTATTTCAATTCCATATCTACTGCAGATGGACTTTCTATCTGGTAACCTGGATAATTTCTCTAAATATTTATTTACCTTTGAGCTCGTACAAAGACTCACCAGTGTCTTTGTAATATGTGAGTAAATTTCACCCCATGTGTAGGATTCAAATGGCAACTGAAAAATTTCCTTCAATCTGATATAATCAACGAATTTTGAAGGTAGAGTAGCAAGATATACCTATTTCCACAACAGGTTATTTGATTCCTTTACCTCGTAAATTCTTTGCATCCAATCACGATGGAACTCATCATACTGTGACATTTTATGGCATTTGAGGTTCATGAGTATGACTTCATGTTTGTTGGCAATCTCTGTTTCACTTCCACACCAATGCTCCTGAATCATTGATGTCAGAGCGCCAATCATATTACTGATCATTGTTCCATCTGGATTATGTATAATGTTGCCTTTCTCATCTTTAAGAACTTCTGCCTCCATGGTTTCAATGAGTTTGGGGGAAGATTCAGTCTCCCACCATCTGAGAAGTGTACCTGTAAAACATTGAATAATTGTCTTGCAAGCATCTATTTCAGATTTTCCTCTGAGACACATGAGCTTATATTCTGTGTACATTATGTCTATCATTTGTCGGATCTGACCAATGCTCATATTATCTATATTCCATTCCCTATGAGAGTCATGGAAGAAGGTGTGTGCTTTAGGCAATTTTCCTTTTCCTTCAAGATCAGGAGCAGCATACCTAGAAAATTTGTGTTCTAGGGGCTCATAGATGGGAAATATTTGTGTCTCTTGAGGTTTCTAATGATAGAATGCAACTTCATTAAAGAAATTAAAACATAAAAAAAACCACACCCTCAACTCCTCTCCCGCGTTATTTATTAACTTTTTATTTTATCAAATTTGAAAACGAATGATGATATGATCAATTTTTTTTATATGATCATTTTTTTTTGCTATCAATGTGCTATGAGATATTATCATCAAAGTCAAACCTTCTCATTTGTTGTTTTATAGTTTAAAATAAGTTATCAAAATAAAGGGCACTATAAATTAATTCAGAGAGAAACAATTTAAAAATCCTTACCATATATGTTATCTTTGGCATCATTTCGACTTCTAGTTTAATGTTAATCAACTCGTAAGCTTAATATTTTTGTCTTTGTAAATATAACCAAATATTATTTAATAATTATTGAAATTATGTGTAGAACCAAATATTATTTAATAATTATTGAAATTATGTGTATATTTGGAGGTTTAGAGTGTTTGGTTTATTAGAAAACTAGAAAGAAAAGAAATTAATTAAATTAACTAGTAGAAATTAATTAAATTAATCAGTAGCTTACAGGTGAGCAAGTTGCACATAGAGGCTGCATAAACTAGAGCGTACACTGTTATATTCAATTAATCAAAGATGAGACAATAAATACATCTCAAAAGAATAGGGAGGTGAGAACAAACTCTTACAACCTAGGAAGTAATCCTAACTTAAGGAGTTACATTACAACCATGTAACCCTTTCTCCATTAATACAATATAATATTAATTATTTTCTACTCTCCCCCTTAATGGAGAAAGGATTATCGTGAAGTCCTAACACCCCCCTAAACAAGTCAAACTTCACTTTCCCAAGAGGCTTTGTAAAAATATCAGCCATGTTGTCACATGTTTTACAGTACTCAATAAATATTTATTTTGACTAGATGTTTTCTCTTACAAAATGAAACTGAGTATCTATGTGTTTCGTGTTCTTATGAAACACTGGATTGTTCATCAGCTTAATGGAACTTTGGTTGTCACAATTGATGACAGTCGCTTCTTTCTGCTCTTCGCGTGCATCATGGAGAAGTCTCCTCAACCAGATAGTTTCACATGTCGTTGTGCATACTACTTGGTACTCGACTTCAGTTGAAGATAAAGACACAATGCTCTACTTTTTACTGCTCTGTGCTATGACCCCAGATCCAATACGAAATGCATAATCCGTGATAGATCATTGATCATCCAGGTTACCTACCCAATCAGAGTCTGGAAAACCTGCTAAAGTAACATCATATGTATCAGCGTATAAAATACCATAATCACAAGTACCATGAAGATACCTTAGTACACTTTTTTCCGCTACACAATTAATTTCAAGAGGTTTAGACATAAACTAGCTCAACACAGTAACAAAGTATGCTAAGTCTGGTCTAGTTGTAGTCAAATATATCAAACTACCAACTAGTTGCCTGTACAAAGTAGCATCCACCTCCTTAGAGCCATCGTCTCTACAAAATTTCAGGTTCTGCTGCAAAGGTATTGATGTTGTCATACATTGTTCCATTTTGAACTTTTTGAGGAGTCCCCTAACATACTTCCCTTAAGGAAACTCTTCCCAGAGTCTCTCCACACTTCCAGACCTAGACAATAATGTAAACTTTCAAGGTCTTTCATCTCAAAAACCTGTGACATCTGCAATTTGATTTCTTGGATTAATGCATCTGCATTACCTGTTATAATCATGTCATCCACATACAAGGAAATCAAAATTAAATGCCCCTGTTCATCATACATGGTATATAGATTTGGGTCATTCTTACTCCTATGAAAACCATGCTATAAGAAAAATGAATCAATCTTCTCGTACCAAGACCTGGGTGCCTGTTTTAAACCATAAAGGGCCTTTTTCAATCTACAAACTAAATGCTCCATCCCTTGTTTAACAAACCCTTCAGGCTACATTAAATAAACCTCTTCCTTTAAATCACCATTTAAAAATACAGACTTAACATATAACTGGTGTAGCTTCCACTAATGTTTTGTAGCTACAACAATTAACATTCTAATAGTATTCAGTTTGGCTATAGGAGAAAAGGTTTCTTCATAGTCAATTCCCTCTTTCCGTGAATAACCCTTTGCTACCAGTCTAGCTTTAAACTTTTCTACACTCCCATCTACATTATATTTAGGTTTATAAAGCCACTTGCAACCTATGGGTATTTTTCCTTCAAGAAATTCAACTAGTTCCCAAGTATTATTTCTAATTATAGATTCAAATTATTCATTCATTGCGACCCTCCATTCATGCAATTAACTATATTCTTTATAAGGTGTGGGTTCTATTACATCTAAAATGTTTGACATTAAAGCATAGTCTTTCAAACTGGTTGTAGTTGAGTCTGCCTACTTGATCTTCTCGGTAATGGGCTCACCTCAAATCTATCTACTACAGACCTTAGCTGGCTTGACTTACTAATTACATCTCCTGCCTCTTCCTCTTTCTGATGTTGTTGTTGTTGTTGTTGCATGTACTCACTGCTTTCTTCCATCAACAATGGAATATGCCACTCTTCAAGGTTTTCCTCCTTATTTCCTTCCTCGGTCTTCTCATGAAATAGCACATCTCAACTCACAAAAACTTTATGAGTCAAAGGATTAAACAATTTATAAGCTTTAAACTCAGTGAAGTATCCTACAAAGAAGCATTTCGTGGCCTTAGGATCTAACTTATTCCTATCATCCTTGGGAATATGGGCAAAGGCTTTTGACCTAAAAACCCTTAAATGATTCACTTCAGTTATATCTATAAAATGCTTCAAAAGGAGTTTTAAAATTAAGACATTTAGTTGCACTCATGTTTTTCAAGTATATTGTAGTGTTAATGGCTTTAGCTCAAAAACCATTAGATATTCCCTTACCTTGAAGCATACTTTGTGTGCACTCCACAAGGGTTTTGTTTTTCATTCAGCAACTCCATTCTGCTGTGGAGTGTAAGGTACTGTGTACTATTGAATAATCCCATAATTCCTTCAAAATTTCATGAACTCCCCCAATTTGTATTCTTCCCTTGATCACAGCGGAGAATCTTAATGAATTTCCATGTCTGCTTCTCCACCATATTCTTCAATTCTTTAAAGCATTGAAATGTCTCACTCTTCTTTCTAATAAAATACACCCAAGAGAATTTAGTGCAATCATCAGGAAAGAGTAGAAAATAATATGCACCACCTAGTGACCTAGTCTGCATAGGTCCACATATATTTGTATGCACAAGCTCCAGAATATCTCTTTTCTTCCTATCAGCATTCAAAGGAAAATCTTCTCTATGCATTTTCCCTAATGCACATCCATCACAATCTAAATGAACATTTTTAAAAGAAGGTAGTCCATCAACCATACCTTTTCTTTGTAGCAACATGAGATCTTGTAGGTTCAGATGATTGAACCTTTGATGCCAAAGATTCTCGGTTGTTAATCCTATTGAAGCCAGAGCTTGGTGTGGCATGCTCTTGACATTAAACCTATACAAGCCTCCCACACACACTCCTAATGCAACTGGTTCCTTCTTGCTATCCTTTATGACACAATATGATCTAAAGAATTCAACTTGCAGGTCCTGAAATGCCATCATTGAAACAAAGATCAAGTTCTTCTTGATCTTGGGTACATACATCACATTTTTAATATATCTGATATTACCATCAGGTAACATCACCAGAATATCACCATACCCCTTGATCTGATAACCTTTTTCATCGCCTAGATATATGTTAGCTCCATAAGTAGTTTCTTCAAAATTTTCAAACCAATGCTTATTACTCGTCATATGTGAAGACACACCTGAATTTATGAACCATATTTCGGACTCAACCTCCTCAATAGTTGAAAGAGCATAATAAGCTACAAATAATCAAAGATCATGACTGTGACCTTCATCGGAAAAGTACCCTATGTGTTTTCACTATTTATTTATAGCCTCATCTTCTTGTTTCTTAGAGAAAAACTTAGCTAAATGATTTGTTTTCCCACAGTAAAAGCATTTAATATCATATTTGTTACCATAGTTACTTAGAGACATACCTCTAAATGGTCGCTTCTGAAAACTGTCACCACCTTTTTGTCCTTGTCGTTGTTTCCCTTTGTATGGCTTCTTCTTCACCATCAGAGCAAGATCATAACTTTTTGGTATCAAATTTTGTCACCGCTCTTCTTCTTGTATCAAGATTCCTATTAGCTCTTTAAATGGAGGGGTTTCCTTCCTTTCAAAAAATCGTGTGATGAACATCTAGTATTCATTTGTCATCCCATTCAATGTAATTGCGAAAAGATTGGAATCAGACACCTTCTCCCAGATGTCTCCCAATTTGTCCTTCAAGTCCTTGACCCGTGCAATGAATCCAACAACAGATTCATTCTCCTCCATCCTCATGGAAAACAACTTGCCTTTGAGTGAAAAGATGTGATTGGTGTTCTGTGTTTGGTAGAGGTTCTTGAGTGTAGTCGATATGTCATTGGAAGATTTACAGTCTCTGATAGGTGGTGTTAGTGTCGGTATCTTCATCCCTCCGTCAAAGATCAAATCCTCTTGTTGCATTTCATATTAGGTGTCCCACCCAGTCATCTGCATTCCATTAGACGCATGGATCTTCTGATGAGAGTGGTTTTCCTCATGTCCCTCATGTCATTTACCTGCTGGTTCATGTATGATCATTAAAAAGGTATATACAACCTTCTTTTTATCTAAAAATTGCAAAAGGTTGTCTTTAGGGTTTCATTGTCAATTAGGTCAGGGTTCCATTAGGGTTTTGTCAATAAATGCTTCAAAGTGTCCAATAATCACTAGCAGGCCATGAGGAGGTTTCAACATCAATAAATTTCATCACCAAGTGTTCGAAATTGTGTTTTTCCTCAAAACTCTGTTTTGAGGAAAAAAACAGAGTATTTAGTTTTTATTGTGTAAAAATCATGTAAATTTTGTTTTTCTCATTGTAAATTTCTTCATCTGCACCCTAGTTTCTTTCCTTAGCCCAGAAGCTCCATCACCTGCAAAACAAACAAAGCTCAGGTCATTTGGTTCATTGTAAAGCCAAAAAGAAGTGAAAAAGTCCAAAAACCAGAATGTAAAGATAAAGTCAAATCCAAAACATTATGAAAGTGGGTTTCATGAGCTAAAATCTCAAAAGCTCTTTGTTTATAAGCAATGTCTTCATGTGAAAATTTCATTTGCAAAAGACAAGCAAGGTCAAGTGATTTTGTGGAGAAAGAAAGAAAATTGGGTGAAAATCGCTCCTAGTGACCGGCGCGGCGCACTGGGCTGGAGGCACGGCGCATTGGTGAGGCACGACACACTAGGCCTCAGAACTCAGTGTATTTCACAGGCATGGCGCATTGGGTTGGGTGCGCGGTGCACACAGCTAAAGAGCAAGAAAATTTCCAGAACGACCTCCAATCGCCAAAAACACACGAATTCACCTTGTTCCAAGTAGGTTGAGCTCCACCTCTGTTGTTTATCCAAGTTTGGTGTTTATGTTATGATGGTTGATGTGGTGAGTGTTTTTACAATAATCAAACCCTACCATTTCAAATTCCTCAAACAAAAAATTGTTGCCTAGGGTTTTGATAACTATTTTGCTACCAAGTCTATCATCTCTCCATCATTCCCTTATCCCATTTTTCCCTGATTTCATTGTTCCCTAAGTTCCTCTACCTCCTGAATTCACTAATCCCCTATCCCAAGTTCCCTTTCCCAAATTTCCTATTGTAAAATCCCAAACCCTAACCTTATAGAAACTCGCAAAACATCCCATATTTCCCTAACTAAATCTACCCCAACGGTCCCTAATCCCCCACTATTTTTCCCTCCCCTTATACTCCCTCATTCACTGTTTTCCCTTGGTGGTAGAGGTTAAACAATCTTCAAAGGCAGTCCAACACAGTTTGACACATCAGCACCTATCTCTTCAGGACGATTTTTCCACTAGCAGTCATGGCATCTGATCCTTCATATGATTATGAAGTGGAGACCCAAAGTGACTCACCCACGGAGCGACATGCACCCAAGAGGCCTCATAGAGGGGGCAGACATATCAGAGAAGAACCAACCACTCTTGTTGAATTGCAGGCCTGCCCTCTTGCCATCTCTTGTTTCCGACATCAGTCATGTTATGAATTTTGTGAAAAGGTTGCTAGCATTCAGTTTCACCATGAGTTGGCTCATTTGTTTGTATTGCATTTACATGGTGATCAAGTCACTCTAGCTGGTGTCACCTTCACACTTACACTAGAATCAATTTCAATAGCAACCAACATACCTAACATTCATTCCATTTAGACACTGATTGGGATTTCAGGCATCCATCCATAAGTGAGAAGAACTTGTGCATTTCCATAACTGCAGGCTTTTTACAATCAACGGGAATTTGTTTAAACCTACATCCTAGAATCAACTGTGACTTATCAAGCATTCCTAGGCCATATCTTGGCTTTGTTGGTCTCATCAAACAGATCATTTCAGTTAATCTGGGATCTTCTTCTTCTATTGTTTGCATCATGAGAACATGGTCTGAATCAGGTTCTGGTTCATGAGAAAACGAGATGTCAGAACACTTGGGATTCGAACATGGATTTACAGAAGTAGAAGGAGGAGCAACACCAGTTTTGGGATTATGAAATGAATGTACATTTTGTTCAGCTAAGGTAAGCAGATCTATAACATCTTGACAATCTGGACATTTTACTTCTAGAGAAGAGTAATTTACAAGCTGGGCTAACTCATATAATTGACTGTGTCTACAGCAAGACGAAGAGGAACAAGCAGTATCTACAACAGAAGGGTCTCTGTAATACTTTGAGGATTTGCAAGCAATATCAATTCCTTGGCGGTCAATAGTAGATCTTCTTGGAAAAGAAATAATAGCACCAAAAGGAGTTTCAGTAATATTTGTAGAAGTAATATTTTTGGGTACTATTGGCTTGGGGTTTTTTACCGCCCAATGTGCATGAAATTGCAAGTCTTGCCATCGGATCAAATGATGTTCAAGTTTTTGATTTCGGGGATCGGTTTTGACAACAACACTAGACTTGGAATCTCTGCTAGGTGTATGGCGGATGGCTGGCCACAAGGTATTGGTGTGTCACAGGAAAGATTTAGTCTGAATGGCTACATTGTTTCTTTTCTTTTTCATATCGAAACCTGTTGTCTAGATTTCCAGTTGCAAGATCTCAGCAATGGTTTCATCATAGACATATACAGAAAATTTTGGATAGCAGTCAAAATACATAGGACCATCAGACAAGGGTGCCACTATTCCACCAATAATGGAATCGGTATACTTATTATGTGTCATATCTCTGACTGTTGCAAGCACAAAAGTATGTAACCCTTTATGGACTAAAGGATTTATTCCAATCCGAATACAACCTAGATGCAGATAGTTTGTCTTCAATTTCTTTGCTTCAGCTTGCAATGCTTTAGGATCCAACAGAGAAATTGTTTGAATGCTATCTGAGTTTTCTTGGACTTGACTAACTGACTCCTTAATGCTTATCCTTGGTGCAACAATTAAATGAAAGGGGGCTAAGTCACTATAAACTTCAGAAGGGGATACCTGTGGTAATTCCCAATGGGCAGAAGGCTGAGATTCTTCATAGGTAAGTTCTACAGAATTTAAGGTTCTACTAGAACTACTTGCAAACATATCTCTTAAAGGATTTTCCTCAACCTGAGAGTCTCTCTCTTCTAGTTTACGGAAAGAAATAGATTTCCTGAATGGTTCCATTCTGATTATGAGTACTTTAGATTAGAGTACCAACCTTTAGAACCAGTACCAGTTTTTGCAGGGGCTCCTATCTCGAGCTTGCGACTTTGCTGTATATATTCGTTAGTGTAGATGGCCAACTCCTGGTGAACCTACTCAGATCTTTCACACTCTAGCGGTCTCCTCAACGGCTTCCTCGCCTAACAACGACCTTGGTGTCCCTTCAATCCTTTGGCGAACTTCCTGCGAACTTCGAACGAAGACTCCATAGAACGATTACACAATAGACTTTTATAAATGCACAGAGATACTCATATGGTGGAAATATGGATTATTTCATATGCTTAAAACATTTACAGAGAAAGGAAACTCTTTACAGAGATAGACTGTCACCGCATTTATTGGACTATATACCAATCATAAAGATCAAGTAATACCAGAGGCTTCCTGGCGATGGACAGACTCTGCCTCAGAAGTTTTTAGGAGAAAATATACAGACTCAAAGACTCTAATGGTTCAGCCACTTTAAGTTCTCACCAGTACCGAGCATAGTGATGTGCAGGCTTCCAAACCACCTATGGACTTGAGTAATTTCGTGATGCAAGCAGATCAGATGCACAGGTCCGCAAATGCAGAGCAGGAAAATACTCGACTCAAAACACTCAAGACTCTAAACTCTCTAAACTCCGATGCCCCAAGAATGAGCCTTACCCTTCTTTATATAGGAGAGAAGGGGGGACAAACATTGTCCTTGGTTCAATCAGAGAAAAGACTTAAAGCAAAGGAATAATTTCTTTTCAGTTTTATCGGAACGACGTCCGCACAAAATTTGGATCCAAAATATGGATCGAATAATTGCTTTCAGGTAACGCAACCGATATATCCTGTAAAGTAGATCCTTTGTACTAAAAGTTATTTAGAGAAGCAATGCTAATATGTTCTGATTTATCAGCATCTGATGAAGAGACAGTTTCTTTGGCGAATAAAGCAGGAAACTTATGAATATTTCTTATTTGATTTTCAATCTTTATATTCCTTTTTACCAAGAAGGAATTTGGAACTGGCTTTTCTGCTTTTGTCAACTGAACTTTTTCAATTTTTCCTACTAATCCAGTAAGAAGAGTTTTAGTTGTGTCAATGTGACCAACTAATTTTTCTCCTACCTCTTCTACTTTGTTCAGTGAATCTCTGGCATAAGTACAAGAAATACTGGAATCAAATTGCGTATTGTTTAAACAACTATTCACACTATTTAATGAAATCTGTACAATATCTATCTGCTTCTTTACATCATCTGTCTTTGTTACATTCATCTCCAAACCCTTGAGATCTGTATTGGTTCAGTTCAATTGTTCACTAGCCTTTTGGATTCTTCCATCAATTCCTAGGGCATTATCATATTTTTGGACCAATAGGATGGCCTTGGCTGCATTGGTATTTTCTCCTAAAACAATCCCTTTGTATGGAAGAAATGTGGTAGGAGTCTCAATTTGTGACGCGTCTAATGCAGTCCATCCATGTTTATTGACTGTAAGACTGGAGGAAGCACCAATAAAAACATTTATGGGAGCAATTTTATCTTTCCAAGAATAGAAAGAAATCCATGTATTGTTCACCTCCATGTAATGTTTCCAGTCATTTGCATATTGCCTTTTCTGGTCAAGTGTGCATGTTTGGTCAAATTCTTCTGCTTGTGGAGTTGTATACAAATCCCAATTAAGCATAGCCTTCATCCATTTAGCACTGATTTGTGATTTCAGGCATCCATCCATAAGCGAGAAGAACTTGTGCATTTCCTTAACTGCAGGCTTTTTACAATCAGCAGGAATTTGTTTAAACCTACATTCTGGAATCAACTGTGACTGCTCAAGCATTCCTAGGCCATATCTTGGCTTTGCTGGTCTCATCAGACAGATCATTTCAGTTAATCTGGGATCTTCTTCTTCTACTATTTGCATCATGAGAACATGGTTTGAATCAGGTTCTGGCTCATGAGTAAACGGGATGTCAGAACACTTGGGATTCAGACACGTGTTTACAGAAGTAGAAGGAGGAGCAACACCAGTTCTGGGATTATGAAATGAATGTACATTTTGTTCAGCTAAGGTAAGCAGATTTATAACATATTGACAATCTAGACATTTTACATCTAGAGAAGAGTAATTTACAAGCTGGGCTAACTCATATAATTGACTGTGTCTACAACAAGACGAAGAGGAACAAGCAGTATCTACAACAGAAGGGTCTCTGTAATACTTTGAGGATTTGCAAGCAATATCAATTCCTTGGCGGTCAATAGTAGATCTTCTTGGAAAAGAAATAATAGCACTAGAAGGAGTTTCAGTAATATTTGCAGAAGTAATATTTCTGGGTACTATTGGCTTGGGGTTATCTACCGCCCAATGTGCAGGAAATTGCAAGTCTTGCCATCGGATCAAATGATGTTCAACTTTTTGATTTCGGGGATCGGTTTTGACAACAACACTAGACTTGGAATCTCTGCTAGGTGTATGGTGGATGGCTGGCCACAAGGTATTGGTGTGTCGCAGGCAAGCTTTAGTCTGAATGGCTACATTGTTTCTTTTCTTTTTCATATCGAAACCTGTTGTCTGGATTTGCAGTTGCAAGATCTCAGCAATGGTTTTGTCATAGACATATACAGAAAAGTTTGGATAGCAGTCAAAATACACAGGACCATCAGACAAGGGTGCCACAATTCCACCAATAATGGAATCGGTATACTTATTATGTGTCATATCTCTGATTATTGCAAGCACAAAAGTATGTAACCCTTTATGGACTAAAGGATTTATTCCAACCCGAATACAACCTAGATGCAGATAGTTTGTCTTCAATTTCTTTGCTTCAGCTTGCAATGCTTTAGGATCCAATAGAGAAATTGTTTGAATGCTATCTGAGTTTACTTGGACTTGACTAATTGACTCCTTAATGCTTATCCTTGATGCAACAATTAAATGAAAGGGCGCTAAGTCACTATAAACTTCAGAAGGGGATATCTGTGGTAATTCCCAACGTGCAGAAGGCTGAGATTCTTCATAGGTAAGTTCTGCAGAATTTAAGGTTCTACTAGAACTACTTGCAAACATATCTCTTAAAGGATTTTCCTCAACCTGAGAGTCTCTCTCTCCTAGTTCACGGAAAGAAATAGATTTCCTGAATGGTTCCATTCTGATTATGAGTACTTTAGATTAGAGTACCAACCTTTAGAACCAGACGTTACTAGCTCTGATACCAGTTTTTGCAGGGGCTCCTGTCCCGAGCTTGCGACTTTGCTATATATCTTCGTTAGTGCAGATGGCCAACTCCTGGTGAACCAGTGGTGAACCTACTCAGATCTTTCACACTCTAGCGGTCTCCTCAACAGCTTCCTCGCCTAACAACGACCTTGGTGTCCCTTCGATCCTTTGGCGAACTTCCTGCGAACTTCGGACGAAGGCTCCACAGAACGATTACACAGTAGACTTTTATAAATGCACATAGATACTCATATGGCAGAAATATGGTGTACTCATATTATTTCAGATGCTTAAAACATTTACAGAGAGAGGAAACTCTTTACAGAGATAGACTGTCACCGCATTTACTGGACTATATACCGATCATAAAGATCAAGTAATACCAGAGGCTTCTTGGCGATGGACAGACTCTGCCTTAGAAGTTTTCAGGAGAAAATATACAGACTCAAAGACTCTAATGGTTCAGCCACTTTAAATTCTCACCAGTACCGAGCATACTGATGTGCAGGCTTCCAAACCACCTATGGACTTGAGTAATTTCGTGAGGCAAGCAGATCAGACGCACAGGTCCGCAGATGCAGAGCAAGAAAATACTCGACTCAAAACACTCAAGACTCTAAACTCTCTAAACTCCGATGCCCCAAGAATGAGCCTTACCCTTCTTTATATAGGAGAGAAGGGGGGACAAACATTGTCCTTGGTTCGATCAGAGAAAAGACTTAAAGCAAAGGAATCATTTCTTTTCAGTTTTATCGGAGCGATGTCCACACAAAATTCGGATCCAAAATATGGATCGAATAATTGCTTTCGGGTAACACAGCCGATATAGCCTGTAATGTAGATCCTTTGTACTAAAAGTTATTTAGACATGACTAAAACATAGTGGATGCTTTTGTACTAAAGCCCACGAGAAAAGATTATATTACACTCTGGAGATTTTTTAACAGAAAAATCCATGGAAAAACTGGCCACAATTAAGCCCTTGTGACTGGTACATATTAAAATATTGTGAGTCCTGGGAATCTGTCTAGTTTGTGTGGCATGATATGCCAGGCTTTGGTGTAGATTCTCCGGACGATGATGGACCTTCCTAGAACAATTTGATGTTGTACTTTGGTGAGGACCAACCACTCCATTTGCTCTCGCATATATTCTTCAAGGGAGTTATTATAAAGAGCATCTTTGTATGTTGTCCACTCATTATCAGTCATCAATTTATTTTTTATGTTTTTTTAATAAAGTTGTATTTTATTATTTAGATAAAATTGATAAATTTAAAAGTCATTTCCATTAGTAACCAGAGTTGAATAAGGATGATTCAAATCTAAATTTTTATAAATTATAGGAAATAATAATTATATAAATTTGCAAAATCATTCCTCTTAACAAGATGATTATAAAATTATTAAATCTGAATTTCTATAATCATAAAAGCAATAATGGATACAAACATGGTTACCTTACTACTTTACAATCATAATATACCATAATACCTATTTTAATTAAACTTTTAATATAATATATCATATTTTATATAATATATATATATATATTAATGAAATTCTGAAAAATATAATATATTATAAATATTTTTTTTCGAAAAAAAACAAATATAATGTAAACATTAACACCATTTTGACGATTTAAAAAATGAGTCACTTTTGCCTTCCGTTGAATTTTGCAACACGGTCCTGTACTAAAAAAAACAACAATAAATTCCTATGCAATACAAACCAATTTCCCCTTCTCAGAAAAATACCACTCATCGACCTCTGATTACAAAATCTACTTGAAAAAAATGCTGCTACTCGCTCTGAATGATGTATGACCTCTGCCTCCCAACGTTCCCCGTTTCTACGTAGTCGACGTTTCTCGAGGAAAGATTGGGTTGTTGCAGCTTGTAAGTTAAAGCCTATATAATTTTTCTAAAAGTAATATAAATTTTAGCCTTTCCCATATCGATATAGACGTCGGAATTCTACTGGTACAGCCCTCAGAGTAGTTTTTGCTCACATGTACATAGGATACCCCACCTTCAACATCTTTACTTGTTAAAACCAACCCTACTAGTTACACTCCGTTGTTATTTTAAAATGGAAGATTACAAAGTTTATCACCTGCAATACAATAACCAAATCCCACATGGCCGCCATCCAACCATCAGTGAGAAAAAAACATTGAGATTTATGGTATAGTCAAATATAAAACAGGAAAGTGATAATACTAAAGAGTTCATCATCTATTTAATATATATGGGAAAAGGAAGAATGCCAACGTCTAGGGTGGTGCCTCCCACCATCCCATAGTGTTGAGCATGCATGCACATTTTGGATATTTTTTCTGCGTTTTGGTTGAACTTCCTTCTAATGTGTTGAATGGAGATACCCCTGAAAGACCTCCAAAGAAGCATGATTTGTTTGAGCCAGTGTTGCAGATGCGGTCACATCTGATACATGTGATGCCACATACATGGTTGATTATAGACTGTGAATCTCCATATATGTGGATGATGGGAACACACAAAAAAGGAATGAAACAAAGGAGCCCACACAGTGCCATGGCCTCCGCTTTCATGTTAGTACCAATGCCAACCCCCCAATGTACCTAGTATTGTTGTTCTAATGAGAGTATGATCCAGAAACCACGTCCACATCTTCCCCCTTATGCAGCATCGTCAAAAAATCCAGCCGGATAGTTAATTTCGGGTCCAGCCATTGGGAGAGAAGACCGATTAGGTCTAACTGGAGTAGACATGATAGGAGTTGACCACCCCAAAATTCGGTTAACCACTAGTGCCATATCCCCCATCAATCCTTCAAAAAATTACATGATTTCGCCATCTCCAAATTTCCCAAAAGTAAGTGAGGGGAATGACACGCCATTGGGGAGGTTTGCAACTCCACCAAGATAGACAATAAGAGATTGTGTCGAAAGGGACCAAAGGGAAAGTTAAGCGGCTAGATAACTCTGTCGAGATCTGATATGAAATTGGGCATTTAAGAAATAAATGAAATTTATCTTCCGCCTCCTTTCTACACAAAACACATATACTAGGTCCCTGCCAATTCCTCTTCTATAAATTATCTCATGATAAATTTTTGTTTTTCTAGACGAGCCAGGCAAATAATATGATTTTGATTGGAATATTAATTTTCTAGTACTTCACATACCTCATTTGTATTGTGATAGTAGTGGTATATGGTTTTGTAGCAGTCAGCAACCGATATATCCCTGCACTTCATCTCTCCATGCCATCCCATCTCGTCTCCCTCCTCCCCCCTACATATGTTAGGTATGCGCATATATTTTCTGATATGTTCCCATTCGAATGCTTCAGAACCCCTAAGGTCCATCTCCTCCACCTCCTTCCAGATTGGGATATTCCCATTCCAAGATCTAATGGCCTAGATCCAAAAAAATACCCCGAGTTATTTATATAGTGAATGAGCCTGTCCAAAATGTGAATTTCCGGTCTCACTCCCAAAATGCGATCCGGTCTAATGAGAATGTCATTGCCAAGTCCAAAAGACCAGCAAATCCCCTACAGGAACCAGTGCCAGATTTTGTTCATGCAGAGCCATATAGCCTATCTGATTTGTACACCAACAAGTTCCTTGCACATAAAATATGAAAATCTTTTTCCCTTGAGATAATTAATTCTAATGGTGTACGCCCAGATACCATTCCTGAAGATGTCACGCCACAATGTTTTGATCAGTAGAGCCTATTCGAAATGCCGCAAATCTATAATGCCCCATCCCCCCATGCTTTTGGGAGTAGTGATTGAATTTAGTCTAGTCAAATGATATTTACTTCTAGTACCCAAACCGAAACAAATGAACTTGGCCATAATTCTGTTAAGCTTTATGATGATAGCACTTGATAGACAGTAGAGATGCGCCCAATAAACCGCCAACTGGGTAATGATAGACTCTGTGAGAGTGAGGTGGCCACCCAAAGTAAGACGTCTATGCTCCCACCTCGAAATCTTGTTGTAGAAACAATCCACCGACCACATCCAATGATTAACCTTGTAATTGTTGGGTTTGATATGAAAACCCAAATATTTCATGCCCCCCTCAATACTTTAAGAATCCACTCCAAATAATGATTTAATGTATACAATGTCCTCCTCCTCACCCCGACCATAAATAAATATGGATTTATGTTGGTTCATATAAAGGCCCGAAGCATTTCCACAATTGAAGAAAATGTGGTAAAGCGCAAGCCATTGAAACCTTGTAATCATGCCCAGGATAAGAACATCATCCACAAAAAAACTGTGTGAGATCTTAATGTTCTGCCCCAATTTGAGGCCCTGCAATTCTCCTGTCCCAATAGTCTATTTAATGTGCACACTGAGTCCATCCATGGCCAAGATAGATAACAAAGGAGATAGAGAACACCCCTGTCTCAAATCTTGGCCCACCCCAAAACACTGAGTGGGATAACCATTAATGATCACAACATATCTTAGATTGGAAACATAGGCCATGATCCATTCTGTGTTTCTAGGATGTAGCCCAATTTTATGCAAGACCAACTACAGGTAGCCCCAGTCGAGGCAATCATATGCCTTCTGAAAGTCAACCTTCATGACTGCAACATTTAAGTTTTTGGTATGGATGGAGTGAAGGCACTCTTGTGTGGTGGCCACTGCATCATGTATCTGTCTATCCTGTAGAAAACCAAATTTCTTGAGTGAAATATACTTTGACAAAATATGCTTGATCTGGAGAGAAATAATCTTGGAAATTAACTTATATATCATATTGCACAAAGATATGGGTCTATAGTCAAGGAAAGACCCAATAAGCTGTCTCTTGGGAATGAGAGAGATATAGGTGGAATTATTGTGCAGGTGTACATACCCATGTAGTCAAGATTGCTCGACCATCCCAACAAATCACCATACATGACATTGAAAAATTGTATAAATAGCTCCACATTCCACCCATTCGGACCCATGGATTTGTCCCTTTTAAAAGATTTAAGTACCCCCTGTACTTCCTCCTTTGTGACACAATGGTATAGTGCATCATTTCAGTCCCCATCAAACATAGTAGGATATAATCCCATGACCCAGATCTGATCCTCAATGCAATCCGTGACCCTGCTCCTATATGCCCTTTCAAATAAAGTCACTGCCTCCCATTGTATGTCTGGGAGAGTCTGAATTAGGTTCCCGCCAAAGTATTTCATTTCTCAAATGGTGTTAATCTTCCTTCTATAGCATGCATATCTATGGAAAAATTTTGTATTCTTGTCCCCCTCCTGAATCCATAGTGCCTTGCATTTTAAGCACCACGTGACCTCCTCGATGTCCATCAATTTTTGTTTCCTTCCTTCCAACCTGATGGAAGACAACAGTTCTCGAGTAGGGAGCCCCTTTTGCAATCGTAGACCCAGTCTGTCTAGTTCGTCCGAGATGTTCTTAGGTCTTTGTGCAGATATTTTTTGTATACCCAAAAACTTTCCCTAATATTATTCAATAAAAATTACACTTATGTGATTTTTTGGAGTAATTTTCATACTCACCTCATTATAAATCAATTAAAAAAACATGAAAGTAACAGATGATAGTAAAGATTTAAAAATTTACAATAACTTAGATTTATGTTGGTGTAATGGAAAATGTCAATATGCAACTGGTGGACATCTTTATCTTAGATTGTTGATTTACCAATTATTCAATAATGAAACAGACATATCTTTCTGATCGCTGACGGCCAAATATTAAAAAAAAACAGCCATCAAGATAAACTCAAAAATCCACACCATTACTACAACATGCTAATTTTAAATTCGGATTGGTGTTTGGTATAATGGAAAATGTCAACATGATATCGAAACTTTTACTACGACATGTTAATTTTAAATTCGGATTCTCAAGCTGATTATAGAAACATACATTCTCTTTGCCTGCAAGTTTTGTTGGGCACTTGTCTTTGAATCTTCCACGGAGAAGTCTGTGCAAGCTACAGTAATTAAAGTTTTGATTGGGGTTTCAGTTGTCGTGAATATTCTGAACATGGGTTGCTGTGAAGTTGGCTCCAGTACTGATCCATTAAGCGATGAGCCTTTATCTCCATTCAATCAACCATTGAATTCCCAGCCTTACACGCCTCTTAATGGCCCATAGTTAATCAGTTTCCTGCAAATTCACAAATATGGCAACAGTTTCCACTAGTGAAGCAGCCATTGATTAACCAACCCAGTTTCAATCAGCCCCTCTCTCCGTTAAACGTCCAACCAGGCCTTAGTCAGCCACTGGAGAACGTACAACCGGGCCTCAACCAGCTGGCCACGTTGGGCCAGCCATTTGTCGACAGCCTTGCTTTCAGCGGGCCTGATAACCAACGTCCATCAATACAGCTTGTGGTCATGGCCAGTTGCTCGATGATCTTCGTTCTAAGCTTCCTTTCCATTGATCACTAAGTTCGATGTATTAGATAATCCCACATTCATTACTACACATATCTCTGCATTTTAGGCATTGATATTTCTCATTAGACATAAATACTTCGTCATTCCTAGCAGATAATGTAAATGACGTTTAATGAATTTACAGGCGAATTCGATATTAATTGGTGACTCCATTTGACTTTCAAGATCAATAGATGTGGTCACATCAGAAAAGCATTATAGTTTCCCATGAAGAATGGAACATTTTTGTTTAAAATAAAAAAC
>APFE030027036.1:0-30914 GCA_000404065.3 Pinus taeda
TTACTGAAGACTACATCATAGCCTCTATCTTCCAGCATCACGATCGACACCAAGTTTCTCTTCAGTCCTGGTACATACTTGACATCGGTCAAGGTAAGGTGAGCTCCATGCTCCCTCTGAAAGATAACCATGCCTACACCTGAGACACTATACTTCTCATCATTACCCATTTCTATGAGTATCTGGAGATCTTTCTCCTCTAAAGTACTAAACAAACTCTTATCACCGGTCATGTGGAAAGAAGCTCCATTATCAAGAAGCCAACCACTTCCCACCATGGATGAAACCTTGCATGCGAAGAGTGTGAAATCCAACTCAAACTGTGAAGCAAGTGCATCACCTTCAAATCCTTCCCTGGATCCCTTCTTGGATTTCCTCTATGAACAATTTGCAGCATAATGGCTAACCTCATGACAATGAAAGCATTGCACTTTCGATTTGTCAACCTTCTTCCCACCATTGCAAGAACTAGATTCGATAAGAGAAACCTTCTCCTTCCCCTTCTTTTCCTTACTCTCTAAGGCATAGTTCTCCTCATCCTCCAAGGATGAAGAACCATCTCTGGTGCTCCGTCTGATCTCCTCCTACATCAAATCTAACCATAGTCATTCCCAATATGGCAGTTTCTCCCTTCCATTAACTGAGTCCTGGTAGCTATGCCAACTCTTAGGAAGGCCAAGGAGTCCTAGACTCACCATATCATCATCAGTTATTTCAACCCCTACACTTGCAAGCTCATCCCTGCATGTGATGAGCTTGGTTAGATACATAGAGATCGTTTCATCCCTTTCACACTTGATCTTTCAAATTTTGTACTTCAGTGCCAGCTTTCTCTGATCACTGCTATTCTAATATAAATATTTCAATGTTTTCCACAATGGATGTGGAGTCTCCTTCCCGTGGAGGATCAAGACAATGTGATCTCGCACTACCTCCAAGAGAATTCTCCTAGCTCTAGCCACACACTTCCTCCATTCCACCTACCCAGTCTTTTCAGTAGGCTTAGGAATTTCTTGATCAATGAAATCCTTAAGGCCATTATCTTCCAAAACTGCCTCCATGTGATCCTTCCAAGCTATATAGTTTGAGCTGCTATCAAGGGAATACTCAAGCCTCAAACCATAAAATGTCATTGATGAAATAGATGTGATAAGAGCTTGAAATCTATATCCCGAATAATAAAATTCAAATTTCTCCTACTAGTATATTGTTCTTTCTTGATCACCTGTGCTCCAATACCATGTAGAAATTTCACCTGTAGATCAAACTGGTAATGTAATGTACTAAAGCGAAACACATGATCTACTTCTACAAAACATTAAGCAGAAGCAAAATCGATTTCATGAGCAACATCAACCATAAACACATATAACTGGTCAAGAGAAATAATCACACATAACACAGATATATCAATGGGGAAAGCACTAGCATAAAACACCCAACACTATATTATCAATCAAATGGAGATCCTCAACAACATACAAAAAGAATAAGCTCAATAGCTATCCTACTCTCTCTGTAATCAGAAGATGAAGATCAGAGACTACCTAGGCCTCAATATATAGGCCACAAGTCCTCCAACCTCCAATAATAGATCCTTCTCCATTCAAGGAATACTTACTAGAAATATCCAAGCATCTAATAGTACATTGTCCCTCATTTGATCTCAACTGGGTCTCTGTCGAACTGACATGCATTAGTTATCCATGAGGTAATGCTCAGTTATCTAAAATAATAGTTGTCATATGCATGCAAGCATTAACAAACTATATTTCATTAATTTAACAACTTGTTAAAATAATCTAACTGGACTTGACTAAGTAAAACAAAGTCAACTGATCCTCTCATTATAGAACTGAACCTTATCTCCTTTAAACAAGGGATAGGTTCCTAAATCAAGTGACGAAAATAATTGCATGATCTCACAAAGACTTCAAGTTTTATTTTCCATAATTAATTAACTCATGGAGATTAATTAATTAATATTTAAACTATTATTAAGACCAAATTCGTTTTTTACTTCCTATAGTTAGACCAGGGACTGCTAAAAATAGGAAGGGACCCAGAAATTCTATTTTTAGAACTTTCTATTTTTAGCAGTTTCACCTCTCAACCAATGTGGCCAATGACCTCACTGGCCAAACTACTATTTTTAGACATGATATTTTTAGCAGGTCTATTTTTAGCACATTCTAAGTTTAACACTTCTTGTTGCACATTTTTCAACATTTTCACGCCAAATTCAAAAAGTTGTCCATTAAACCTTAAAACCATGAAAACCCTTGTTTTCGTGCCTTTTGCCCCATTTCACAGAAAAAAACATTAAACCCTTCAGCACCAACCTGAACCTCTGCAACACATTTTGACCCCTGATCACTTTCAAAATGTTGCTACAACTCCTTCCCCTGACATCCCCATGCAAAAAAGCCATTGTTACGCAGTAATTTGTCACCGTTGGTCACCGTCCTTGTTACCGCTGCTTTCGCACACTGGAGGACACATTCATGGACCTGTGACCAGTGACACAACTTAAAAACACTTGCATTGGATTCTCCTAAGTATGAACTTCAATATCCCTGAAGACACCTTTTGAAGATTAGCCCTAAAAATGCCCTTTTTTCATTAGCGCGGGTCCACAGTGTCTAACCCACGCCAATGGCTCAGTTCCTCCAAAGAGGGCGCGCCCATGGACGCGCTGTCACAGAAGAAAGCCTGCGCCACCCAAAATTGGTCATGATTTTTGGCCAGCGCGCATTGAAGTGTTTTTTCCTCCATTACTCATGCAGTTCTTTGGGGAAAAATCCCATGGAAGTGATCGAGTGTCGTCTTTTTCATCCATGAAAACTTAGTCCAAAGGCTATTCTGGGACAATGCCAAATCTTCAGCAAGTGTCTAGATACAATGAATTCTTCCTCCTCCTCCATCTATAAATGACTGTCACCCTGCATTGAACCAGCTAGTTTTGAGTTTTTGCAAGAGCTAAGGTGAGCTGAGATTATGCTGGATTGATAGTAAGAGCTAAGAGAGAAGTTATGCTGCTGGAATGTTGAGAGAGGAAGTGACTTTGCAAGGCATGTTTAGCTGCTAACCCAGTTGGAGGAGATTTCAACGTCAAGCCTATTTGGTTGTAATTCTTCTCTTCTTTTATTGAATAATGAACGACTGTCATTATGGTTCCACTCACATATTCTTCTGATGATATTTGAGTTATATCCTGCTTGACTGATATATAATTGCATGATATTGGATTTTACGCTTGTGTTGGATTGTTCTTTGTTTGTGCAGGTGTCCATGCGTGGAACGTAAGGATAGTAACCGGCCAAAGCTAAAGGACAGGAGCGACGTTTCTTCCAGAACAAATAGCGTTGGATTCCAGGTAGATATTTCTGATCAACCTTTAAATTATGCAATTAGGAACTTGCGTGCAGCGTGTATGATTGTTGCTAGACCCCTGTCGGGCTAGTGGGACCGCCTCTGTCCGCAGAGGGGATTTACCAACCCAACAGCCATCAATTGCCTTTCTTAGCACCTGTGTTTTCTTAATAATTGTTGTATTTGACAAGTAATTGGCAAAAAACCAAAGCTTGGGTAAACAATTTTTATACTAGTCACAAAACTTGTTTACTCCAAGACTTGACAGGAAAACAATTCAAAAATCTTCATTCAGAAGAAGAAAACAATTACACAAGGAACATAGAAGAAAACATTCACAAAGACCTTGAATGTCAAAATAGAGGAACCAAACAGAGTATGCAGTTATAAGACAAACAGATAAGCGTACAAAAACTTGACCAATATCGACTACAAGATGTTGATACACAAAAACAAAAGTGTATTGTTGAAACACACAGTAAAAGGTTAAAATGTAGACTAAAAGTAAAAACATAGTAAAGGATAAAGACAGGCCATCAAAGTCAAAGAGTATCAGTGACAGGGGGTATCAGATGAAAGCTTGAAGTAAATGAAGCTTCCAGTGTGATAGTCCAAACAGCAAAGAGCATAAAAGGCTAAAACCAAACCATAAAGGCCAGTAGTACCACAATAAAGGGGATAGCATGAAAGTATTTTAAAGTTGTCTCTATCTTCCTGCAAGAAGATATTTGTATTTCCTAGATTAAATCTCAAGTTAGTTTGATATATTTTGTAATAAAACTTTTGTATAAATGCTTCACAATTTGAAGTATGTAGGGTGGATTCTTAAACATTTCTATAGACTTCTTGATCAAAAGACTATAAAGCCATTGGAGCATTGATTGAGCCAACCAGCTAGATTGATGAATAAAGACTAGATATTTCACAAGATTCATGTGTTGAGAGAAGTGTAGACAAGTATTTTCTCATGTTGTTGTTATCTTTCTTAAAGTTTTTCCATAATGTATTTCTGAATCTGAATGCTATAACTAGAGTATTATCTTAGAATTTGTTTAATTACACTTTGTTTTAACAATTATCCAAATACATGTTTCTACTAATAACTAAGTTAAGGAATTCTTAATTGCTCCTTAGTTTAGGTTGTTTCTTTATAATCTATAGCAAAGGATTCTTAATTGCCCTTTTTTTTCAATTACCATTTGTTCCTCATTTAAAACCCGATCTAAGAAACCTTAATTGATATCTCACACTGGTTCAAACCATTTCACCCCTTTGGCCCAAAAACATGCACTCTACCATGTTATATTTTCCTTTGAACATTCCCTTTAGTGAGTTGATCTAGTTCTGTTGCCCTTCTATTGACTCCATATCCTAGTGGTCTACAAACATCATTCTATCCATCTGTCTGAAGAACCCCACCATCCAATCTTCAATACAAATCAAAAACCCACTGAACATTAAGAACTAACCTAAAATCCAAGCAAAAAATGCTAAATCATATAGAGATAGCCCTCTCTGAGCTTAGGTTGGCTAGAGCCTATCCCCAAAAGTTGGTTTGTGGTTACCTCAGTCATTTTCTTTCTTCTGATAACTTCTAGAGAAAATTCTGAGTGATAACATAGTGGCAACTCCACTAGGGAACCAACAACTCCTCAATCCTAATAAATATTTGAGAAAATTCAAATTCTATATTTTGAGCCTCTTAAAGTTGTTTGTTAGAAGTTATTTTGAAAAGAATCTCACAAAAACAATCAAAAGTTTGAAATTCTAGCTTACATGAAGACTCATTTTATTAGGGTTAATCCAGATCCAAACCCTGCTCCAGTAGTTGATAATCGCAACCTGATTTCAAGAAAATCTAAAAAAGAAGAAAGTTCAGTTAGTCAAATACCATTAGTTAAAGCTAATTCATATTCTGATGAGTGGTTATTTTTAGAAGAACTTCCCTTTGATGTGCTATTTGATCTTTCATTACTTAGAACAAAATCTGAAAGTGTAATTGATGAAACTGTTCTAGATCCTGATTTTATTGTAGACCTTGAAGTCCAACAGTCCAACAAATCAATTGATGAGTATATTCTAAAATATCCACAATCATCCATTAATACTACCACTACCCCTGAGTTTTTTGAACAATTTTCCACCACTATGAGTTCACCATTATTCCCTTTAACTTCAACAATAATACCTTCTGAAGTCCACTATTCACCACCATTTATGCCTTCACTCCCTCACCAACCTATCATTACTCATTCATCACCTACTAGTCCTAGTTCTTCATCCACTACTGTATTATTTCCAAGAACCTCAACCCCACATCTTAGCCCCTTCCAACCTACAACAATGGAAAAAACATATGCTCCTCTTGTTTTACCGACGCAACTTCATGCTATGCCTGCAGATTATTAGAGTAAGATTTTCCTGTTTGATTCTATTGGTCAGTACATTGCCTAATAACTTGTAAACAAGATGTTTGGCTTTTTTGAACTACATGAAATAGGTGAAGCCGATGTCCAGATGAGATTCTTTGCCCAAATTTTGACTGGTGATGTCAAGAAGTGGTTTAAGCCTTTCCCGTCAACCACATAGTAGACCTAGAAAATTTTTGAAGGTTGTTTATTGATAGGTGGGAAAAGAAAAAGAATACCTTAAAAATCCTTTCAAAACACGAGAATATTAGAAGAGGACCTAATTAAGTTGTTCAAAATTACTGCACTAGATTCAATAATATATATAATGCAATCCTAGTTAACCTTAGACCCCCACCTGACTTAGTATTAATAAAGTTCCCTGGTGGTTTTGACACAAATATGGCATACCAATTTTTGGAAAGAAACCCTCCAACATTAGAAGAAATGCAAAGTGTAGCTGTTAGTGTAGAAGCTAATTTGTTATCTAAAAGGGCTAGAGTTAGAAATGAAAGGAGAGGAACTGCAAAGGATGAAACTTCACCATTTGACATTAAAATAGATAATTTAGCCAAAAGTATGGAAGGAATAATGGATAGAATAGGAAACATGGAAAGGAAACCCCAATGGGATAACCAATAAGAACCTCCAATTAGAAACCCAAATTTTAGAAACAACCAAAACATTGGGAAAAACGGACCAGATCATAACATAAGGCCTCCTTTCCAAGAAAATTTTGTAGACACAACCCATCTAGAAAATCCAGATCAAGATACACAAATGAACCTAATGGGAATAAATTATGAGGACACTGTTTTTCTAACACAAGATGAGCAGGAATTGTATATGCTGCAGCAATTACAGGTACAGTCTGGGGAATGATTTGATTGCAAACAAGGATATTACTTTGCCATCTTCGAAGTTCATAAATAGTATAATCTAAGAAGAAAAATGAATGTTGATGTCCATGACCAAACTAAGAGAACAAAACAAAATCAACCCAAGAAAATAAAAGAAGCCCCTGTTTGAAAAATCCTCCAAATTCTCCCTAGGCAGAACCCAAATCCTTCTAGCTCCACAATTGTAGATATAACGCTTGATTAACATTCTACTGATCAACCATCCACTTCAATTCCACCTAAGGAACCTGTGGAAAAATCTCAAAACATCAAAATTGAGCATCCACATAAGGAGATCCCCAATAAAGAAAAAGAAGACAAGCCTACTAAAATCCCTGCTACGAAAATTCAAAACCTTCAAACAGAAAAAGTCTCTTTTCCATTCAATTTGGGAACAGAGATAACAAAGCTAAATATTTCAGTTCCTTTAACATAACTAATCAAGAATGAAACTTATAAATCATAGATAAACCAAACCTTAAACATTGCTGAGAATGAGGATTTAGTCAATTTGTTTCATGACCAACCAGAACTCATATTTGGTCCAGATGTTAATGGCAAACCATTAGAAGGAGGAGTTCCACCTTTTTACATTAGCCTTACTATCCATGACAAAATTCTATACAATGCAATGTTGGATTTTGGGGCCTCCCACAATTTAATGCCAAAATCAGGTAATGGAAAAATTGAACCTAGACATTACAAGGCCTTACAAAGACTTATTCTCATTTGACTCCAGTAAGGTAAAGTGTCTAGGATTTATTAAAGACCTGTGTGTCACTTTAGTCCAATATCTTGCCAAAATCATCCTTATGGATATTTTAGTTGCTGACATCCCACCAAAGTATGGCATGTTGTTATCCAGATCCTGGGGAGCCAAACTTTAGGGGTCTTTACAACTAGATATGTCATATGCAACAATCTTTGTTTCTGGAAAAGCTAAGAAATTTTACCAAGAAACTTTAATGAAATATATGGTAAGTAGCCTGGGTCGGCCTCAAAACTTTCCCATCTACTCTATACAATCAAATATCGATTCTTTTATCTTATATAATGGCAATCAAACACACAAGAACTTTTAGATAGTACTAATGTAGAACCAAAAGAAATTATTGTTTCCATACAAAATGAAACTAACCAGACTATAGAATTATTCAATGAACAATAAGGTCAAATTGTTGCGAATGATAAAAAGTTTGTTGCACCAGATAGTGAAAATTATGATCATGAGGTATTATGGCATTTAGAATTTGATGGACCAGTCAATAGGTTAGGAGCAGGTGTAGGAGTGTGGATATATAATTTGGAAAATAATCACTCAGAAGGCCATGCATATAGATTGAATTTTAAATGTACCAATAATATAGCCAAGTATGAAGCGTTAATTTTAGGTCTTAAGTTAGTTAGGAATCTAGGAGCTACAAGAGTTTCTGTCATGGGATATTTTGAACTAATTGTAAAACAAATTGATGTTGTATATATGACTAGGGACCCTAGATTAAGTTGTTATAGAAAAACTATTGTAGAAACACTTAACACTTTCCTAGAAACGAATCTTACAGTAATCCCTAGAAAACATATCATGCAAGCCCATAGTTTAGCAATGTTTGTTAGCACCTGCCAATTACCCTTCCAACCTAACTATCAGTACATTGCTAAAGTTAGGCATAGACCTGTAATTCTAGATAATTTGAAGAATTGGCAAATATTTTCTAATGATAAACAAATAAATAACCTTTTACTTTTAGAAGAATATTTTGTAAATAATAATATAGATACGGATATATCAATAGATCTTGACACTAAGCTTAACATAGAAATAAATGAGATTGAAGATGATGAAATAGATATACTCAACCCAACTAAATTTACCAAATCAGATGTAGATAACCTAGAGGAGATTGAGATTGATGAGATAATCAATGAAGAAACCAAATTAATTAATCTCAAGGGTAACTTCTTACCGAACGGATTAACCCCTTTGGAAGATTTATTTGATTCAAAAGATGTTCCAAGGGAACCTAAAATGGAACCATTAAAGTTTGATATAGAGAAATGTAATATAGGAACTAATGAAAATCCTAAACTTATCAAACTTTCGAAATCATTACCCCCAACTGAAAGAGTGAAATACATTGATTTGTTAAAATAATTTTGGGATGTTTTTTCTTGGAGTTATGAGGACCTTAAATCCTATGACACCAACATCATCTAGCACACAATTCCTATTAAACAAAATCAAAAGCCTTTCAAACAAAAACTTAGAAGGATTAATCCTGTATTATTACCTGCAATTGAAAAAGAAATTCAGAGGATGTATGGTGGCAAAATAATTACAGCAATCATATTTTCTGATTGGGTCTCAAACTTGGTCCCAAATAGAAAGAAAACCGGTGAGATCAGACCCTCTGTGGATCTTAGAAACCTTAACAAAGTGTCACTAAAAGATAATTACCTCTTTCCAAAATGGACCACATTTTATAAAGAGTAGTTGGATGAACCAAAATCTCATTATTGGATGGGTTTTCTGGTTACAATCAAATCTTGCTTCATCTAGATGACCAACCCAAAACTACTTTTAGTACTCCTTGGGGCACATTTATGTATGTGAAAATTCCTTTTGGGCTAATGAATGTAGGAACCACTTTCCTGAGGGTTATGGATATAGCCTTTGCAAAATAAATTCATGATTTCCTTGTGATATATCTAGATGATATCACTATATTTTCAAAATCTGACAGTCAACATTTGGATCATCTAAGGCAAGTTTTTATTAAATACAGGAAGTTTGGAATCTCCTTGAACCCCAAAAAGTCATTATTTGGGTTAGAAGAAGGAAAATTGTTAGGTCACATAATTTCAAAAGTTGGTATAAGAATAGACCCTACGAGAATAGAAGCCATCTTGCAAATAAGACACCCCAGGAACATTAGAGAATTACAAGCTTTCTTAGGAAAAATTATTTTTCTTAGAAGATTTATATCTAATCTAGAAGAGTTAATTAGTCACTACACAACATGCTGAAAAAGGACTCCACCATAAAATGGACTATTGAGGTTAAAAATCCTATGAAGACATAAAACTAGCCTTAACTAAAACACTTGTATGAATCAGTCCTAAATTTGATAGAGATTTAATCTTGTTTTCCTTTGCTTCTGAGCACATAATAGCTATAGTTCTATTGTAGAAAAATGACCATGGCTATGAAGAACCCATTGCCTTCTTCAGCAAAGCCCTGAGAGATGCCCCTTTGAAATATAACATAATGGAAAAACACGCCTTGGCTTTACTCAAAGCCGTTAAGGATTTTAGGGTATACATCTTATGTTCTCATATAGTAGCCTACGTTCCTAATTCAACAGTTAAAGACATCTTAAATAAAGATGGTCTTGATGGAAAGAGAGGAAGTGGATTGCTACTATTTTAGAGTATGATATAGAAATCAAACCTACTAAGTTAAACAAGGGCCAAGGTTTAGCCAAGCTCATGGTTGAATCAAACTTTCAGGGCTTGGATATAAACTTTATTGTAGAAATAGATAATGAAGAGGAGATGGTGACTCCACTAATCAGCCAGACCTTTCTTGAATCATCTTGGTATGCTGATATTATTTATGTTTTATTGAATTTACAAGCTCCTCCTGAGTTATCTAGGACTAAAAGCAGGTTCTCGAAGATGAAGTCCTTAAGATTTTGTATATTAGATATTGTTTTGTTTTGGAGATCGTGAAGGTATTCTTCTCAATTTCTTATTAAAAGATGAATCTGACAAAGTTTTGGAAGAATTTCATGCAAGTGACTGTGGAGGACACCTTTACTAGAAGACAACTGTAGATAAAATCCTTAGAGATGGTTTCTACTAACCTACCTTGTTTGTTGATGTCAAAAAATATGTGACCTCTTGTCACAAATGAAAAATTTTTGAGGGGAAGAAAAAGATATTACCTTTACCCCTCAAGCCAATCTCTGTTGAAATACATTTTCAACAATGGGGTTTAGACTTCATTGGTAAAATTCACCCACCCTCCTCTACCCAACACAAATGGATCCTCACAACCAAAGACTACTTCACAAAATGTATAGAGGCCATACCTTCAAGGCAAGCCACAGATACTATTATCATAACCTTCCTTGAAACTAATATTCTATCAAGATTTGGATGTCCAACTAAGCTCATTACTGATAATGCAGTAGCCTTTAAATCCAAAATAATGATAGATTTCTGCAGTAAATACCGTATCACCCTTGGCCATTCCACAACATATTACCCTCAAGGTAATGGACTAGCATAATCCTCAAAGAAAATCCTAGTAAACATTATCAAGAAGTTACTAGAGGACAATAAGAAAACTTGGAACAAAAAGCTAGTTAATACCTAATGGGCATACATATTGACTATTAAAAAATCAATTGGTACTTCTCCCTATCAACTAGTTTAAGGGATGGAAGTTGCCTTTCCATCCTATTTGGGAGTACCAGTAATGAAGATACTTCAAGAATTGTAGGTTGAACCAAATAGTATCCAAAGAAGAATCAACCAAACTATTCATCTACAAAAAACAATAGAAGAGGTGTATGTCAGGTCTCAAGTTGTGTAGGAAAATATTAAAAAGATTTTTTTATAAGAGAACTAAGGTTGAATATTTCTACATTGGTGACAAAGTGCTCAAGTAGGAGGAGGGAAAACAAAGGAAAACATGGGAAGTTTCATTTCCTTTGAAAAGGTCCCTATGTAGTTTATGCCTATAGAGGAAATAATGCTTTCTTCTTGAGAGAAATTGATGGTACAGATGCAGAAGGTGGGCCAGTGAATGGTTGAATGATAAAACATTACTTTGAACCAAGTTACTAATTTTCATTTCGCAGTTGAACATATTTTATTTTCAAAAAGTCTTGTTTGGATTGAATGATGATCTTTGAAGTTGAAGCTAGAAGAGAAGGCCCTAAGCTTTAAAATATTCACTATCATAAGTATCAATAATACAGATTCATAGAAGGAGACTTTGCAAGGCAACATCATCAACAATTTAAAGGCTACTGATCTTTAGAGTTGTTGACATTTCACAAGGAAATGCCATCCCCAAGTGGAGCCACTGTTAGGTTCCTACACCAACAGGAGTCATAATTTTGAATGACTAAGGTTAAGCTTTGTAATATTGTCCATACCTTTGCTTTTTGCAAATGTTTTCCATATTAAAAAATGTAAAGGGGGTATGTCCTAAAAGAAAAATCAAAGGACAAAAGAGTAAGAGAAGGTCAAAAAATGAAAATTTATGAACCCCAAAAACAAAAATAGACCATGAAAGTGTGCAAGTGTAAATGCCACTAATATTTACTTTTATGCATAATAATAATTGTGTGAAACTTGTTATTCATGCCACAATCCATTGTAATCAGACTTTTTAATCTTGGTTACTTCATGCTCTGAATTTTATGTTTATAGTTAGAGAATAAAATCTGGCCAAACATTTTAATCTTGGCAGATCATAGATAGGTAGAGAAAATAAAAGGAGCTCATAAGCTTAATATGAGCCCTTGGATGATACAAGGTTAGAATTAGATAGATTAATTTTCAAAAGAAAAATAGGTGATAAGGGTTTGCAAGTCTAAATGCACCCAAAGAAATGAAGAAAACTTGTTAGGGTAAGAATTGGGTAAGTAGAAGAGGGGTTGTTGAACTACAAAGTTGATCGGATCAAAGCACATGCATCAGGCTTAGACACATATTTCAGTATGTATGATCAACTACGGAGGCAAAAACAAAGGTTTGCAAGTTAATTTGATTAACTCACCCTCATTCATTTTCCCCTATACTTACTAATTTCCTATCCACAAGCATGTTCTAGTAATTTTAATCCTACAAGTCAAAGAGGCTCAAAAGCATTTCTCTAACTTTTAGTGGGACCGGACCCTCGGCTTAATGACTTATGGACATCAAGTGCTAGAATCCCATTCATAAAAATCATCCCCCTTCATCACCCCAATAAAACCCCTTTTCCTAAGGTTAAACACCATTTGCCTAGGAAAAGTGAAAACCCCCATGTAAATCCTATTTCACCTAAAAAGAACCACAAAAAACATTTTATCCTAAGTATAAAGCATATGCACGAATATTACACTTTACATTATGCTTATGCGAATATCCACTCTACCCATCACATTTCATATTGATTATTAACTTTATTATATAATTCCCAATATAACATTTTACCATATATTAATTAAATCCCTATTTAAATGCCCCCAACCATTAGTTTTAATGAAAATTATACGTTTACCCCTTATATCGACAAAAAAAACAAATCCTCTCATTAACCATAAATAATCCCAATCTGCCGTGATTAAAGTCCCTGCCCCCCCAAACCTTAGTTCATTTCATCCGTGATATTTCACCACCCAACCACCGTTCGATCATCTGCGCCTAAATCTAATGATGTGCAGCCATATCGGGCTCACTCGATGCTTGATCTTTACCCAAAGATAGTTAAACCTTCATTAAGCCCCACCCGATCATTTTAAACATGTGATTAGGTATTAAATAAACACATACCACCGAAGTTTAAAGCTTTGGGTCCCCCCTAAGCCCATGTTTTTATCATTTGCACACATCCCTTGCCCGATTGTCGTCTGATCAACATACCCTTCATCCAATACCCACACCCGATGGTTGATCATTACCCGCTCCATAAAGCAGTTTCCCCCCGAACCCCAAAGACTACGTGTTAAGCGCTAGAGTAGATTGGGTGACCCCTCCTAAATACTACCTTCGCCTCATAAGAAGTGCAATGAAATCCAATACCACCTCCCCGCCAACCCGATAAACCACCTACTATTCATAAATATGAATTTTCATGCCAAATTCAAAAAGTTTCCCGTTAAGCCTTAAAACCATGAAAACCCTCGTTTTCATGCCTTTTGCCTTGTTTCACAAAAAGAACTATTAACCCCTTCA
The DNA here is from genome assembly GCA_000404065.3 of Pinus taeda. NCBI lineage: Eukaryota > Viridiplantae > Streptophyta > Pinopsida > Pinales > Pinaceae > Pinus > Pinus taeda. The sequence goes on from APFE030027036.1 coordinate 13,631, forward strand.
GTGCCACCCTGAACCTTTGCAACACATTTTGACCTCTGATCACTTTCAAAACGTTTCCATGACTCCTTCCCCTAACATCCCTGTGAAAAAAACCATCAATTGCCTTTCCTGTCGACCTGTGTTTTCTTAATAATTGTTGTATTTTATAGTTAATTGGCAGAAGGCTAGAAGTTGGTTAAACAATTTTGATACTAGTCACAAAAATTGTTTACTCCAAGACTTGATAGGAAACCAATCCAAAAACCTTTATCCAGAAGAAGAAAACATTCATAGAGACCTTGAATGTCAAAATAGAGGAACGATACAGAGTATGCAATTTGAAGACAAACATATAAACATACAAAAACTTGACAAATATCCACTACCAGATGCTGATACACATAAAAACAAAATGATTTACTATTGAAACACGTAGTAAAAGGTTAAAATGTACAGTAAAAGGAAAAACACAGTAAAGGATAAAGACAGGTCATCAAAGTCAAAGAGTATCAGTGACAGAGAGTATCAGATGAAAGTGTGTATTAAAGGAAGCTTCTGGCATGAAATTCCAAACAACAAAGAGCATAAAAGGATAAAACCAAACCATAAAGGCAAACAATACCACAATAAAGGGGACAACATGCAAGTTGTTCAAAGTTGTCTCTATCTTCCCGCAAGAAGATATTTGTATTTCCTAGATTTAATCTCAATTTAGTTTGAGATATTTTGTAATAAAACTTTTGTATAAATACTTCACAATTCGAAGTATGTAGGCTGGATTCTTAGACATTTCTATAGACTTCTTGATGAAAAGACTGTAAATCCATTGGAGCATTAACTGAGCCAGCAAGCTGGATTGATGAATAAAGACCAGATATTTCATGGAGTTCACGTGTTGAGTGAACTTTTTTGTTATCTTTCTTAAAGTTTTTCCACAATGTATTTCTGAATCTGAATGCTATAACTGGAGTATTAACCCAAAATTTGTTTAATTACACTATGTTTTAACAGTTAGGAAAATACATGTTTTCTCTGATAACTAAGTTAAGAAATTCTTAATTGCTCCTTAGTTTAGGTTGTTTCTTTATAATCTATAGCAAAGGATTCTTAATTGCCCTTTGTTTCCCATTACCACTTGTTCCTTGTTTAAGTCCCGTTTTGAGAATTCTTAATTGCTCTCTCACCCTAGTTCAAACAATTTGATCCCTTTGGCCTAAAGACCTACACTCTACTCTGCTATCTTGCCCTTTGAACATTCCCTTTAGTGAGTTGATCCAGTTCTGCTGCCCTTCTGTTGACTCCATATCCCAATGGTCTAGAGACATCATTCTATTCATCTATTTAAAGAACCCCACCATCCAATCTTCAATACAAATCAAAAACTCCCACATTCAGAAGTAGCCTAAAATCCCAAAAAACAGAGCTAAATCATATAGAGAGATCCCTCTATGAGCTTAGGTTGGCTAGAGCATATGCCCAAAATTTGGTTTGTGGTTACCTCGGTCATTTTCTTTCTTTTGATAACTTATAGATAAAATTCTCAGTGATAACATAGTGGCGACTCCACTGGGGAACTAGCAACTCGTCAGTCCTAATAAAGCTTTTATAAATTTCTAATTCTATATTTTGAGCCTCTTAAATTCATTTGTTAGAATTTATTTTGAAAAAAATCTCATAAAAACAATTAAAAATTTGGAATTCTAGCTTCCAAGAAGACTCATTTTACTAGGGCTAATCCAGATCCAAACCCTGCCCCAGTAGTTGATAATCCCAACCTGATTTCAAGAAAATCTAAAACAGAAGAAATTTCAGTTAGTCAAATACCATTAGTTAAAGCTAATTCATGTCTTGATGAGTGTTTATTTTTAGAACTTCCCTTTGATTTGCTATTTGATCTTTCATTATTTAGAACAAAATATTAAAGTGCAATCGATGAAACTATTCTCGATCCTGTTTTTATTGTAGACCTTGAAGTCCAACATGCCAACAAATCAATTGATGAGTATATTTTGAAATCTCCACAATAATCCATTAATACTACCACCACCCCTGAGTTTCTGAACAATTGTCCACCACTTTGACTTCACCATTATTCCCTTCAACTTCAACAATAATACCTTCTGAAGTCCATTCTTCACCACCATTTATACCTTCGCTCCATCACCAACCTATCATTACTCATTCATCACCTACTAGTACTGGTTCTTCATGCACTACTGCATTATTTCCAAGAACCTCAACCCCACATATTAGCCCCTTCCAACCTACAACAATTCAAATAGATATGCTCCTCTTGTTTTACCTGCCCAATTTCATGCTAGGCCTATAGATTATTAGAGTAATATTTTCCTATTTGATGCTACTGGTCAGTACACTGCCCAACAACATGTAAAAAAGACGTCTGACTTTCTTGAACTACATGAAATAGATGAAGCTGATGTCTAGATGAGACTCTTTGCCCAAACTTTGATCGGTGATGTCAAGAAGTGGTTTAAAGCCTTTCCTGCCAACCACATAGTAGAGCTAGAAATTTTTCAAAGGCTGTTTATTAATAGGTGGGAAAATAAAAGGAATCTCTTACAAATCCTTTCAGAATATGAGAATATTAGAAGAGTACCTAATGAAACTGTTCAAAGTTACTGCACTAGCTGCAATAATATATATAATGAAATCCCAGTTAACATTAGACCCCCAAATAACTTAGTGTTAATAAAGTTCCTTGATGGTTTTGAAACAGATATGGCATACCAACTTAGGGAAAGATACCCCCCAACATTAGAAGAAATGCAAAGTGTAGCTGTTATTGTAGAAGCTAATTAGTTAGCTAAAAGGGCTAGAGTTAGAAATGAAAGGAGAGGAACTGGAAAGGATGAAACTTCGCCATCTGACATTAAAATAAATAATTTATCCAAAAGTATGGAAAGACTAATGGAGAGAATAGGAAACATGGAAAGGAAACCATAATGGGATAACCAACAATCACCTCCAATTAGAAACCCGAATTTCAGAAACAACCAAAACATTGGAAAAAATGGACCAGATCGGAACATAAGGCCTCCTTTTCAAGAAAAGTTTGTAGACACATCTCATCCAGAAGATCCAGATCAAGATACACAAAATAACCTAATGGGAATAAATGATGAGGTAATTGTTTTTCTAACCCGAGATGAGCAGGAACTGTATATGCTGCAATAATTACAGGTACAATATGGGGAATCATTTGATTGCAAACAAGGATATGACTATGTCATCTTCAAAGTTCATAAATAGTATAATCTAAGAAGAAAAAATAATGTTGATGTCCCTGACCAAAATAAGAGAACAACACAAAATCAACCCAAGAAAATAAAAGAAGCCCATGTTTCAAAAATCCTCTAAATTCTCCCTAGGCAGAACCCAAATCCTTCTAGCCCCATAATTGTAGATATAACCTCTAATCAAAATTATGTTGCTCAACCATCCACTTCAATTCCACCTAAGGAACCCACATAAGGAGATCCTCAATAAAGAAAAAGAAGACAAGCCTACTCAAATCCCTGCTGTGAAAATTCAAAACCTTCAAACAGAAAAAGACTTTTTTCCATTCAATTGGGGAACATAGATAGAAAAGCTAAAGATTTCATTTATTTTAACAAAACTAATCAAGAATGAAACTTATAAATCACAGATAAACCAGACCTTAAACATTGCTGAAAATGAGGATTTAGTCAATTTGTTTGATGACCAACCAAAACTCATATTTGGTGCAGATGTTAATGGAAAACCATTAGAAGGAGGAGTTCCACCTTTTTACTTTAGCCTTAGTATCTATGACAAAATTTTACACAATGCAATGTTGGATTCTGGGGACTCCCACAATTTAATGCCCAAATCAATAATGGAGAAATTGAACCTAGACAGTACAAGGCCTTACAAAGACTTATTCTCATTTGACTCAAGTCAAGTGTCTAGGATTGATTAAAGACCTGTGTGTCACTTTAGTCCAATATCCTGCCAAAAGCATCGTTATGGATATTGTAGTTTCTAACATCCCACCAAAGTATGGCCTTTTGTTATGCAGATCCTGGGGAGCCAAACTTCAGGGATCTTTACAACTAGATATGTCATATGCAACAATCTTTGTTTTTGGACAACCTAAGAAACTATACTAAGAACCCTTAATGAAATATATGGTTAGTAGCCAGGATCGGCCTCAAAACTTTCCCATCTACTCCATACACTCAGATATTGATTCTTTTATCTTATATAATGCTGATCAAACACAAGAAAAACTTTTAGACAATACTAATGCAAAATCAAAAGAAATTGCAGTTTCTACACAAAATGAAACTAACCAGACTACAAAACTGTTCAATGAACAAGAAGGTCAAATTGTTGTGAATGATGAAAAGTTTGTTGCACCAGATAGTGAAAATTATGATCATGAGATATTATGGCAGTTAGAATTTGATGGATCAGTCAATAGGTTAGGAGTAGGAATAGGAGGGTGGATATATATTTTGGAAAATAATCACTCAAAAGGCCATGCATATAGATTGAATTTTAAATGTACCAATAATATAGCTGAGTATGAAGCATTAATTTTAGTTCTTAAGTTAGTTAGGAATCTATGAGCTAAAAGGGCTTTTGTCATGGGAGACTGAACTAATTGTAAAGAAGATTGATGATGTATATATGACGAAGGACCCTAGATTAAGTTGTTATAGGGAAAATACTATAGAAATATTTAACACCTTCCTAGAAACAAAGCTTGCAGTAATCCCTAGAAAACATAACATGCAAGCCCATAGTTCAGCAATGTTTTCCAGCACCTGCAAATTACCCTTCCAACCTAACTATCAATACACTACTGAAGTTAGGCACGGGCCTACAATTCTAGATAATTTGAAGAATTGGAAAATATTTTCTAATGATAAATAGATAAATAACCTTTTACTTTCAGAAGAATATTTTGTAAATAACAATATAGATATTGATATATCAATAGTTCCTCACACTAATCATAAGATAGAAATAAATGAGATAGAAGATGATGAAATAGATAGACTCAACCCAACTAAATTTACCAAATCACATGTATATAACTTAGAGAAGATTGAGATTGATGAGATAATCAGTGAACAAACTGAAGTAATTAATCTCAAGGATAAATTCTTACTGAAGGGATTAACCCCTCTGGAATGTATGATTCAAATGATGTTCCTAGGAAACCTAAAATGGAACCATTAAGGTTTGATACATATATAGACATTGATGAAAATTCTAAACTGATCAAACTTTTGAAATCATTACCCTCAATTGAAAAAGTGAAATACATTGAGTTGTTAAAGAAAATCAAAAGCCTTTCAAACAGAAACTTAGAAGGATTAATCATGTTTTATCACCTGCAATTGAAAAATAAATTCAGAGGATGTATGATGCCCAAATAATTGCACCAACCATATTTTTTGATTGGTTCTTAAACTTGGTACCAACTAGAAAGAAACCTGGTGAGATAAAACTCTATGTGGATCTTAGAAACCTCAAGAAAATTTCAGAAAAATACAATTACCCTCTCCCCAAAATGGACCACATTCTATAGAGAGTCGTTGGATCAACCAGAATCTCATTATGGGATGGGTTTTCTGGTTATAATCAAATCTTGGTTCATCTAGATGACCAACCCAAATCTGCCTTTACTACTCCTTGGGGCACATTTATGTATGTGAAAATGCCTTTTGGTCTAATGAATGTAGAAGCCACTTTCCAGAGGGCTATGGATATAGCCTTTGTAGAAGAAATTCATGATTTCCTTGTGATATGTCTAGATGATATCACTGTATTTTCAAAATCCGACAATCAACATTTGGATCATCTAAGGCAAGTTTTTATTAAATGTAGGAATTTTGGAATCTCCTTGAACCCCAAAAAGTCCTTGTTTGGGTTAGAAGAGGGAAAGTTGTTAGGTCAAATAATTTCTAAAGATGGTATAAGAATAGACCCTGCAAGAATAGAAGCCATCTTGCAAATAAGACACCCCAGGAACATTAGAGAATTACAAGCTTTCCTAGGAAAAAATACTTTCTTAGAATATTTATATCTAATCTAGTAGAGTTAATTAGATCACTAAACAACATGCTAAAAAAGGAATCCACCATAAAATGGATTGTTGAGATTAAAAAATCCTTTGAAGACATCAAATCAGCCTTAACTAAAACACCTGTATTAATCAATCCTAAATTTGACATATATTTCATTTTGTTTTCCTTTGCTTCTGAGCACACAATAGCTGCAGTTCTATTGTAGAAAAATGACCAGGGCTATAAACAACCCATTACTTTCTTCAGCAAAGCCTTGAGAGATGCCCCTTTGAAATATAATGTAATGGAAAAACAGGGCTTGGATTTAGTCAAAACCATTAAGGATTTTAGGGTATACATCTTATATTCTCATATAGTAGCCTACGTTCCCAATTCAATAGTTAAAGACATCCTAACTCAAGATGGTCCTGATGGAAAGAGAGGAAAGCGGATTGCTGCTATTTTTGAGTATGATATAGAAATCAAACCTACTAAGTTAATCAAAGGCCAAGGTTTAGCCAAGCTCATTGTTGAATCAAACTGTCAGGCCTTAGAAATAAACTTTATTCTAGCAATAGAAAATGAAGAGGAGATGGCGACTCCACTAATCATCCAGGCCTTTCTTGAATCACCTTGGTATGCTGGTATTATTTACGTTTTATTGAATTTACAATCTCCTCCTAAATTATCTAGGACTAAAAGCAGGTTTTTGAAGATGAAGTTCTTCGGATTTGGTATATTAGACAATGTTTTGTTTTGGAGAGATCATGAAGGTATTCTTCTCAATTGCTTATTAAAATATGAGTCTGAAAATTTTTTGGAATAATTTCATCTGGGTGACTGTGGAGGACACCTTTACTAGAATACCACTGCAGATAAAATCCTTAGAGATGGTTTCTATTGACCTACCTTGTTTGCTGATGTCAAAAAATATGTGACATCCTGTCACAAATGCCAAATTTTTGAGGGGAAGAAAAATCTCTTACCTTTACCCCTCAAGCCAATCTCTGCTGAAATACCTTTTCAATAATGGGGTTTAGACTTCATTGGTGAAATTCACCCACCATCCTCTTCCCAACACAAATGGATCCTCACAGCCACAAACTACTTCACAAAATGGACAGAGGCCATACCTTCAAGGCAAGCCATAGATACTGTTATCATAACCTTTCTTGAAACCAATATTCTATCAAGATTTGGATGTCCAACTAAACTCATTACTGATAATGCAACAACCTTTAAATCCAAAAGAATGATAGATTTCTGCAATAAATACCATATCACCCTTTGTCATTCCACAACATAATACCCTCAAGGTAATGGACTGGTATAATCCTTAAACAAAAGCCTAGTAAACATCATCAAGAAGTTACTAGAGGACAATAAGAAAACTTGGAATAAAAAGCTATTTAATGCCTTATGGGCAGACAGATTGAATACTAAGAAATCAATTGGTACTTCTCCCTAGCAACTAGTTTATGGGATGGAAGTTTTCTTTCTATCCTCTTTGGGAGTACCAGTAATGAAGATACTTCAGTAATTGCAGGTTAAATCAAATAGTATCCAAAGAAGAATCAACCAAACTATTCATATACAACAAACCAAATAAGAGGCCTATGTCAGGTCTCAAGTTGTGCAGGAAGAGATTAAAAAGATTTTTTATAAGAGAACCAAGGCTGGAGATTTCTACATTGGTGACAAAGTGCTCAAGTGGGATTCAAGGAGGGAAGACAAAGGCAAACATGGGAAATTTGATTTCCTATGGAAAGGTCCCTATGCCATTTATTCTTACAGAGGAAATAATGCTTTCTTCTTGAGAGAAATTGATGGTATAGATGTCGAAGGTGGGTCAGTGAATGGTCAAATGCTAAAACATTACTTTGAACCAAGTTACTATTTTTCATTTCCCATTTGTGCATATTTAATTTTCAAAAAGTCTAGTTTGGATTGGATGATGATCGTTGAAGTTGAAGCCTAAAGAGAAGTCCCTAAGCTTTAAAAGATTCACTATCATAAGTATCAGTAATACAAATTCATAGGACACTTTGCAAGGCAACATCAACAACAATTGAAAGGCTACTGATCTTTAGAGTTCATGACATTTCACAAGAAAAGCCATCCCCAAGGGGGGCCACTGTTAGGTTCTTATACCAATAGGAGTCATAATTTTGAATGACTAAGGTTGGGCCTTGTAATATTGTACACACATTTGCTTTCTACAAATTTTTTCCATATTAAAAAATAAATTTTTTTAAAGAGGGTATGTCCTAAAAGAAAAATCAAAGGACAGAAGAATAAGAGAAGGTCAAAAAACGAAAATATATGACCCCGAAAAAAAATAGACCATGAAAGTGTGAAAGTCTAAATGCCACTAATATTTAATTTTATGCATAATAATGATTGTGTGCAGCTTGTTATTCATGCCACAATCCATGGTAATCAAACAGTTTAATCTTAGTTACTTCATGCTTTGAATTTTATGTTTATAGTTAGAGAATAAAATCTAACCAAACAGTTTAATCTTGGCAGATCATAGATACATAGAGAAAATAAAAGGAGATCATAAGCTTAATCTGAGCCCTTGGATGATACAAGGTTAGAATTAGATATATTACTTTTCAAAATAAAAATAGATGCTAAGGGTTTGCTAGCCTAAATGTACCCAAGGAAATGAAGAAAACATGTTAGGGTAAGAAATGGGTAAGTAGAAGAAAGGTTTCTAAACTACAAAGTTGATTGAATCAAAACACATGCATCAGGATTAGAGACATATTTTAGTATGTATGATGAACTATGGAAGAAAAAACAAAGGTTTTCAAGTTAATTTGATTCACTCCCCCTCATTCATTTTCCCCTATAATTATTAATTTCCTATCCACAAGCATGTTCTAGTACTTTTAATCCTACAAGTCAAAGAGGCTGAGATCATTTCTCTAACTTTTGGTGGGACTAGACCCTCGGCTTAATGACTTATGGACATCAAATGCTAGAATTCCATTCATAAAAATCATCCCCCTTCATCACCCCAATAAAACCGCTTTTCAGGTTAAACACCATTTTCCTAGGAAAAGTGAAAACCCCCATGTAAATCCTATTTCACCTAAAATACCCACAAAAAACATTTTATCCTAAGTATAAAGCGTATGCACGAATATTACACTTTACATTATGCTTAGGTGAATATCCACTTTGACCATCACATTTCATATTAATTATTAACGTTATTATATAATTCCTTATATAACCTTTTGCCATATATTAATTAAATCCCTATGTAAATACCCCCACCCTTAGTTTTAATGAAAATTATACGTTTACCCCATATCCCAAAAAAAAATCCCCTCATTAACCTTAAATAATCACAATATTCCGTCATTAAAGTCTCGGGGCCCCCCTAAACCTCAATTCATTTCATCCATGCTATTTCACCACCCAACCATCGTCTGATCATCTACACCCAAATCCGACAATGCGCAGCCATATCGGGCTCACTTGATGCCCAACCTTTACCCAAAGATAAGTTAAACCTTCATTAAGCCCCGCTCGATCATTTTAAACATGTGATTAAGTCTTAAATAAACACATACCACCTAATTTTAAAGCTTTGGGCCCCTCGTAAGCCCATGATTTGATCACCCATGCACCTCCCTTGCCCGATTAACGTTCGATCAACATTGCCCTCATCCAACAGTCCACAACCATATCAGTTGTGCTCGATGGCTAATCATTACCCGCTCAATAAAATGGTTTTCCCCCGAACCCCAAAGGCTACATGTCAAGCACTGGAGTATATCAGGTGAGCCCTCCTAAATATCGCCTTTGCCTCATAAGCAGTGCGGTGACCTCCAATACCTCCTCCCCACCAACCCAATAAACCGCCAAGTATTCGTAAATATGAATTTTTGCGCCAAATTCAAAAGTTTTATGTTAAGCCTTAAAACCATGAAAACCCTCATTTTCATGCCTTTTGTCTTGTTTCACAGAAAAAACCATTAAACCCTTCGGCACCAACCTAAACGTTTGCAACATATTTCGATGTCTAATCACTTTTAAAACGTTTCCACGACTCCTTCCCCTGACATCCCCATGCAAAAAAACCATCAATTGCCTTTCCTTCCGACCTGTGTTTTCTTAATAATTTTTGTATTTTACAAGTAATTGGCAGAATACCAGAGCTTGGGTAAAGAGTTTTGAAACTAGTCACAAAACTTGTTTACTCCAAGACTTGACAAGAAACTAATTCAAAAACCTTCATTCAGAAGAAGAAAACAATTACACAAGGAACATAGAAGAAAACATTCACAAAGACCTTGACTATCAAAACAGAGGAACCAGACAGAGTATGCAGTTAGAAGACAAATAGATAAACACAAAAACTTGACCAATATCCACTACCAGATGCTGATACACATAAAAACAAAATAATTTACTGTTGAAACACAGTAAAAAGTTAAAATGTATTGTAAAAGGAAAAACACAGTAAAGGATAAAGACAAGTCATCAAAGTCAAAGAGCATCAATGACAGAGAGTATCAGATGAAAGCCTTATGTAAATGAAGCTTCCAGCATGGAAGTCCAAACAACAAAGAGCATAAAAGACTAAAACCAAACCATAAAGGCTAGCAATACCACAGTAAAGGGGACATCATGAAAGCAGTTCAAAGTTGTCTATATCTTCCTGCAAGAAGATATTTGTATTTCCTAGAGTAAATCTCAAGTTAGTTTGAGATATTTTGTAATAAAGCTTTTGCCTAAATACTTCACAATTCGAAGTATATAGGGTGGATTCTTAGACATTTCTATAGAATTCTTGGTCAAAGGACTATAAATCCATTGGAGCATTGATAGAGCCAGCATGCGGGATTGATGAATAAAGACCAGATATTTCATAAGATTCATGTGCTGAGCAAAGTGCAGACAAGTATTTTCTCACATTTTTGTTATCTTTCTTAAAGTTTTTCCACAATGTATTTCTGAATCTGAATGCTATAACTGGAGTATTATCTCAGAATTTTTTTAATTACACTCTGTTTTAACAATTAGGGAAATACATGTTTTCTACTGATAACTAAGTTAAGGAATTCTTAATTTCTCCTTAGTTTAGGTTTTTTCTGTATAATATAAAGCAAAGGATTCTTAATTGCACTTTGTTTCTAATTACCATCTGTTCCTTGTTTAAATATTGTTCTAAGAATTCTTAATTGCTCCCTCACCCTGGTTAAAACCATTTCACCCCTCTGGCCCAAAGACTTGCACTCTACTATGCTATCTTGCCCTTTGAACATTCCCTTTAGTGATTTGATCTAGTTCTATTTCCCTTCTATTGAATCCATAGCACAATGGTCTAGAGACATCATTCTATCCATCTGTTTAAAGATCCCACCATCCAGTCTTCAATACAAATCAAAAACCCCCTGAACATTCAGAACTAGCCTAAAATCCCAGCAAACAAAGCTAAATCATATAGATAGATCCCTCTCTGAGCTTAGGTTGGCTATAGCATATGCCCAAAAGTTGGTTTATGGTTACCTCAGCCATTTTCTTTCTTCTGATAACTTCTAGAGAAAATTCTGAGTGATAACACAACACTTATCATAACACATCATAAAGAAATCCATATCATGATCCTTTTGACGAAAGTAAGGCTAATATAAAATGGCAATTTAAAAATAATCAAAGTATAAGTTTTACATCTATGTTGTTGCTTTGCCACTAGTAACCCTAGACAATTGTTGGGCACAAGATCCCCCAAGGGAAGTTTTGGGGCTTAAAGCCAAGATTTTGACCAAATCCAATGTAAAGACTCCGCGTTTTATGGGTGCAAAGAGCGAACTTGTAAATGAGTCATAGGGTTGTCCACCCTCATTTTTGTAATGTAATGTCGGCTTTAGAAATATATCCATGGTCCACGGACCATGAAATTATATAAATAGAGCAAGGCTCTAAGTTGTAAATCAACAAATGGAAGCGAAGAATGAATGATGAAGAATTGAGTCTGATCTAAGTGTAGAGTCGAGTCTTGGGTCATAGAGTAGGAGAAGGCTTTGCAACTGAGTGCGCAGAGGCTTAGTAGTCCACAGCTAAGTGCGCAGACCCCTACAACTGAGTGCGCAAGGTGAGTCAAGTCTGTAACCTTTGGAGAAATAATAAAGAGAAGTTTCACATCATTTCTTGGCATATTTTTCTTGTTTTGTGCATTGAATGTATTAGATATAGATTGCATTTCTATTGTTTATATGATGCGCGAACTTATATTAATGTGTTGATAAAGTGAATATAAGATAAAGTATTTTTTTACGCGAAGATAAATAACTGTTATAAGAAGATAAGTAATATATGTGGTGTAACTTGGGGAATTAGCACAGCATGCTACCTTAGCAGTGCGAAAACACCTCAGTCCCTAGTTAGGGTTATGCGAAGGTGATTGTAACAGATCGTGAAGGTCTCGCAGGTTAGGACAGTGCGTGAAGTGACCTGTGCGAAGCTATTCACTGTTGGACTAAATTGACCCTCAAACATCTCCAGGGTGCAGAAACTTGGTTCCAACATCCCCCCATACTACTTTGGGTCAGACCTCAGTCCGCACTCCATGGGTTGTTACCGAAAGGGCCAGTAGTGTAGGGATTTGCTTGGCTAATTAACTCCAAACTTGGGTCAGGCCCCTTCAAGCCAACAAATGGTTTCGTTGTTGGGACCACAATCTACATAGAGATGTCTGATGTCATATCATTGGAATCCAAGTAAGAAGGAAATTGAAGGTTGGCTGGATAAGAGAATTCATGGGTCCGCAGCATAGGAGAACACGAATCCATGAATAACAAAAGAAGAGTGGTTAGACAACTACCTGTACACAAAGATCCACGAAATCTTCTATGCATATTTCCTTACTGAGCTATATGAGTGGATCGTGAAGTGAGCAGATAGCCAAGGAAGGTGGAAGCTTGACGGTCCTATTGTATGGACCCCAGAGTTGGTGCGCAAATTGGAAGCATCAGAGGATAAGATCACATGCGTTGTTGATCACTTACTTGATCGGATTATAGGAGGATTCATCACTGAATTCATGGTAGACACTTCAGTTAGCTATAGTGAGGCAAAGAAATGCAAGGAAAGTACGTAAATTCCCTGAATACTTGGATTAAAATGTTATTATGTGAAAAGAGGATTATGCAGGTACATTGATGTTCGAGGCTACGCAAAGTCGAAAAACCTACAGGAACGAAGGAAGTAAGGGACTAGAGAATAGCCCTTTGACCTCACCTCCATGAGGAGATGAAGAAGAGCTTGCAAAGGTCTCATTGTGATGTGTGATCCATTTGATAAGGTAGAGGATTCCGCGTATACCACCCTCGCCCACACCACCACAATTCAATATGGCAAGCATGATAAAGTTTCCTATGTTCAAGGGATTGGGAAATAAAGACCCAGACCAATTTTGGTTCATGGTAAAAGCTATATGGGAAGTGCAGGGAGTTACAAATGACAATATAAATAAAGAAACATTGGTTAGTGCCCTACAGGATCACACACGGACCTGGTACATTAAGCACTCAAGTGATAATCCAAATGCAGGAATCAAGGATATCCAAACTGCACTAAATAAGGAATTTAGCCGGCCGAAGTCAGAAGCACAGTCAATCATTGGGTTCAAGGATATCACAATCCAACCAAGTGAGACTCCTTGGGAGCTGGATCAAAGGCTGAAGTGTATAATTCACAAACCTAATATGACTTTAACAGATTGACAACACCGCAAATGGTTTGTAGCATCATTAACACTGCATTTAAGGAACGCGCTATTGCAACATAGGTTAATGACTCAGGCAGAAGCCTTGGAGATCATGATGAGACTACATGAGACCCCAACACAGGATCCTAACTTAAGAATTCAGCAGATCCACACACAGTTGAAAATCTTATGCCTTGAGATGTAGAGTCTAAAACCGGATAGGACAGCTCGACCAGAAGTGTGTGAAGAGGTGTGGTGCGTAAAATGCAAAGGTCAGGGTCATGAAAAAGACCACTACCCGGTGTTCATGAATTACCTTGCGAGAGGAGGAGAGATGCCATTAAGGTCGGAAGCGTAAGAGGGACCTAGCGTGTCACCTACTTTGTGGTGCGTAATTTGTCAAATAGGTGGAAAGCATGCTACAGACAACTGCCATTTGTTATAGAAGTACACGCAGAATACACAACAGTTGTTATGTAATTTCTGTAGGTCGATTGGACACGAGGAGTGCACTTGTAGAAGCTATGAGTTGATGATGGATAGAATGGCCATCTATAGATTTCAAGCCGAAACACGGCCCCTAGACCAAAGTGCAGGGATGGCACAAACCAGAATAGAGGGGCACGAACAAGGCCAAGGTGGAGGAGGACCTGTAAGAGGTCACAGATAGCTGATATGATACAATTGCGAAGTGCCTGAACATTATGCCCACGATTGTACAAATCCAACATGTCCATTGTGTCTATACTACACCTTGTTTGATCATGAGATGGAGGATTTTCCTACACTAATAACTAGGATACATGACAAGGGAGCACTACCACCTCCCTTTACTAAAAAACTTGCAGATTATGAGGTCTAAGTCGTGCGAGGAAGATCCAAATATGAACATTGTGCTCCGAAGTGGGATTATGACGGGAGATGATAAAGGAAAATAGCTAGAAGATAGCACTTGGGTTCGCAAAAATCCAACGAAAGAAGTGGAGTTTCATTTAGAGAGTGCTCGAGAAACCTTTATTTAAGTTAAGAAGAGCTTTGCTAATGCCTCCACTTCAGGAAGCAAAGATATACTGGAGTCAGAGATGGACCCATCCATGCTCACTGGAAACATGTATGAAGCTACTGCGTGATAGTAAGGTTGTAAAAGGATTGTAGGAGCTCATTAACAGATGCGCTGGGACTACTCCAGGAGAACTGCGCAGAGTATGGAAGATTGGAAAGCATAAGACGAGAACGAGGAGAGAAATGAAGCTAACTACGCAGATTGGAGAATATGAGATGGACCAAGTAATTTTGGATTTAGGATCGGACATGAATGTTATGCCAAAGTAGACGTGGGAACACATGGGGAGGCCTACGCTGCAGTGGTCTCCTATTCAGCTACGAATGGAGAACCAACAAAAGATAATACCCCTGGGGCGATTGTAGGGAATCACAATGGATATTGAGGGAGCGAGCACACTAGTAGACTTTGAGGTGATAGAGATTGTTGATGAAAACAATCCCTACCCCATGCTCTTAGGAATTGATTGGGCCACTTACATGAACAGGGTGATTAATCTGAAGATGCAGAAGACGATTTTTGAAAAGAAGTCTCTACGCGTAGTTATACCCTTAGACCTTGTTGAAGGATCGCGCTCTACAGAGACTGTTACACTGAAATTTGTCACCATGACTATCTGCAATTAATATGGCTCCATCAATAGTCATATTATCCTCCTTGTCAAGCCTAATACCTCTACTCTTCATGTCAAACTCCAGAAAGAGAGAAAGTCACTAAAAAACATGTTTATCTCTGGGTACGCAGGTTCTCTCTACCTTTCTTGCGTGTACGCATCCCAAACTCATTGTACCTGCGTACTTGTACGCTCTGTAAGCCAAAGGATGGGTGCGTACCCCTGTAAAGGTCAAAAGGCGCGAGTTTCATCTTAAAAAAGTTACTTGTGGTCACTTCTAGAGCCTTCTAGAAGATTGTTTGACGTGTATTGAGCGCCTCCAGATGCTTCATGCATCCCTATGATAGAGGAACTTATCCCATCAAGAGAGGAGCTACCCCATCCAAAAGAGGGAGTATCCCATTGATGTTGGAACTGAATAACTTCCTCTAGAATACTATAAATACAGGCCTTGGGCCAAAGGAGGGGAGGTTGAAAGCTGAACATTCTAAAGGGAAAATGCTGCTGGAATTAGGACTTCCATTGTTGACTTGTGAGGAGAGATCACTATCCTTCCTTGTTGCCATATTGGGAGTGGGTGAGCTTGTCAAAGTAGAGGAAATCTCTTGCTGGATCCTGGGAGGAGCTTGCACAACACCAAGGCTCAGGTTGTAATGGTTCCTTTTTGATTATTTAATACAAATAAGTCCATTCTTCTCAATGATTTGCTGTTAATGAATTATTTCATGTACTCCTTGGTCTATGTGATAAACACACATTATTCTATGAGAATTCAAATGTTTTCGATCTTACCTTAGGTCCAACGCTTGTTGTAGCAGTCCAGCCTTGCTGAGACAGATAAGGTTGCACAATGTGCTTGATGTCATGAAACGCATAAGACATAGCTCTCTGAAAAGTGGCTCCAGCGTTTTTGAGTCCAAAAGGTAGTTTGCAATAAGCAAATGTTCCCCATGGACAAATGAATGCCGTTTTTAGTTGGTCGGCAGGTAGAATATTGATTTGATTGTAGCCCGAAAAACCATCCATGAAGGAAAACATTTCGCTCCCGGCACAATCATCAATGATTTTATCGATATAAGGCGTTGGATAATTGTCCTTAGGACAAGCTCGATTTATGTCCCTATAATCGATACAGATTCTTATTGTCCCCTGTTTTTTATTAACCGGGACAATATTCGATACCCAATCAGTTAACGGGATCGGATAAATGAAACCTGCTTTTATTAACTTTTCGACCTCTGCTTTAATGGCAGCCGCTTTTCGAGGGTGAATCTAACGCAAACGTTGTCGGACGGGTTTAGCATCCGGGTAGGTTTTGATCTCATGAACAACAATAGAAGGATCAATTCCTGGCATTTCTTCGTATGACCAAGCAAATACGTCACAGAATTCTTGGAAATGAATACCTAGAAAACCTAGCTATGCTAACAATCCTAGCTATCCTAGCTACATCTATTCATGAGAAATCATTTTCAAAACAATCAGCTTCAGGTCAGAAACGAAGATCTATGATGAAGATCTTCCCATGGTAAATCGTCTACGCATAGGATTTCACGAAGGTGTTCGTCAGATGAGACAACTTCGGGAAATGTTATTAAGGCTGAAGGTGATGAAGAAAATGAGTCCTCATGGACCACATTCATTTTGTCGATTTGGGTTGAAAGCGAGTCGGTGAAAGACACTAAGGTCTCATAAGCACATTCATATGGACTCAAAGGCATAGAAATACCAAACGAGTTGATCTCAGATTCGGAAGGGATAATCCAAGGATCATCGTAAACAATGGTATCTGAGGTGATCATATGAATGGAGGCAAAAGAAGACACTTCATGGATTGGAGG
>APFE030027060.1:0-15723 GCA_000404065.3 Pinus taeda
TCTCTGATAGGCACAAGGGTATGCTTAACCCCGTCTTTTTCAAACTTATAACAATTCAATACCCCGTCATGTGTCACTTTTCTGTCATATTGCCAAGGTCTGCCCAATAAGATGTGGCACACATCCATTGGCATAATGTCGCAGATAATTTTGTCCTTGTAACGTCCTATCTGAAATTCCACTTCACTCTGCTCATCCACCAGCAACTGGTGTCCTTTCTATAACCATGAAACTCGATATGGAGTGGGGTGTTTCATACACTTCAGTCCTAACTTCTCCACCATCTCGACTGACACCAAATTGTTAGTACTTCCATTGTCAATTATCATTTTACAGCACTTACCTTACGATTTACAAACTGTTCTGAACAGAGCTTTCCGTTGTGTCTGTTCAACACTCTCATCAACTCGCTTCACCAACACCTTATGCAGCACTAAAGCTTCTCCTATTTCTAAGGAATTTTCTGCCTCTTGAGGAGGTGCTGCTGCCTCCTCTAGCTGCGCCACATATGTGCCTCGCTGTCCAATTGAATCTGTTTCTGGGCACTCAAAAGAGCGGTGCCCCCACCTGTGCCATATGTAACACTGGTATCCAGTTCCCCTTCCACGGCCATTTCCTCTGCCGCGCTGAAACGATCTGCCACCCCTCGTTCCATCTCCTTTTTCTACTTTTCCCGAAGTCCTCCAACTGCTAGCTTCTTTGTTGTTGCTGGCAGTTCGGCCCTTGCCATAGGACTAGCCTCTTCCCCTATTAGACCCTCGTCCTCTCCGGGCATTCTATCTTCGGTTAAGCTTTTCCTCTGCTTTAACTGCACTCTGATATGCCTCCCTCGTATTGTTGGGAGATAGAATACGTATTTCTTCTAAAATCTCCATCCTCAGCCCATTCACATATATGGTTGTCCTCTCTGCTGTATCCTATGTATATCCTACTCGTAAGTTTACTCGATAAAATTCCTCCATATATTCTTTCACCGTCAGACCTCTCTGTCTCAAGTTCTGAAATTGCCTATGTAACGCAATCTGATAATCTCTTGGCAGAAATCTGCCCTTCAATTTAGCTACCATCCTTGCCCAAGTCTTTATCGAAGGCTTGTTCAACATCTTTCTCTCATTCTGGACACTGTCCCACCATAGGGTTGCGTGTCCTTTCAGCTTTGTCGCTGCAAACTTGACCCTATGGTCTTCACTAATTTCTTCGCATTCAAAGTACTTGTCCATCTCACTAATCCAATCCAATACTACATCAATCGATAAACTGCCATCGTAGGTTGGTAATTCTAGTTTTGGTTTACTATTTGACAATAATACAGACTTCAATAACCTCACCTCTGGTGAGTCACCTTCAGCCCCATCTGCTGGTGCTTCCACTTCTTCGTCACTCACATCACCTAACTCTGGATCTCTCCTTCTGCCTACCTCTACTACTTCCAATCGAGTAGTAAGAATTCTGAGTTCTTCCCTTAACGCCTCATCTGCCATTCTACGGGCACCTCTGCCTCATCCTCGTCTGCCTATATCCATTTCTCCCAAGTCTTTTCAACTCAAACTGCTCTGATACCACTCTAATGGGGCCCAGCCCACTTGGCGTAACCCTTGGCACTTTTAAGGTTACACTTGGATGTTTACGTGGCGATTGTATTTCCCGCGTTCTGCTATTGGTAGCTGTGCATTAACTGAGGTTGTCAATGCGGCAGTCCTTTTGCCTTGGAAACGCTGTGAACCCTAACCTTATGCGATTTCTCGATTGTTCTTTGTCATTGTTGTTGTTGGTTCTGAGGGTTTCGAGCTCTGCGTATGGTAGAATGGTGAGGGTCCTGTATCCTGTTTCTGTTGGCTCTGGATTACGATTTCATGGGTGTTGGTTATACTTGAGCTTGCTCTGGCTATGGATTGAGGATTTCTCTACAACTTTTTTTGTTTGTCCGCCTGTTTGCAACGAGGTTGTTCGGCTTTGTGGCCTTCTTGCTCAGCTTCTGCATCCAATCTCTGGTGAGTGATTCTTCCGCTTTGTTATTCTATCTTGCTTTAGGGAATCGAGCTCTACATGCTGATAGTGATTACTGTAACGAATGGTTGCTTATAAAATGTCTGGTTTTCGAATTTAATTTGGCTCAACTATGGTATTTGGTTTTTGTTACCTGTCCCTGCACATACTTTTGGTCTTCTGGTCTTCGGCTTGTGAATCTGGTTTGGTGGGGTTTCCTGGGTTTATGAAGTTTCTGGTAACACTGTGCTGTCCGTGGCTGAGCGTACAGGATGAATGGAAAAACTCGTTCAATCTCGGATACAGGTAAATATTCCTTCTTTGATTAAATGTCTGTGTTCTCCTTGTGTTGGGTCTGACCCCAAGCCGCTCCTCTGATCTCCTGTTTCCAGTGGCGTTCCCTGGTTTGACAGTATGGTTTCTCCTCACGCGTTCTCCAGGTGAGGGCTTCTCCTCTTTCACTTCTTTTAGATTCCTGTAATGTTGGTTTAATTTCTTTCGAGGGTTTCATCCCCTCAGGTTTTGTGAAGTTGTAAGCTCACTTCCGCTTGTCCTTTTGCAGGTCTACTCTGGTGGCCTGGATGGCGCACGTTCCTATATTCAAATATGTTTGGTAGCGTGAAAATGGGTAGGCCTGTAACCTATATTGTCCTGCTGTCTAGCGGTCTCTGTTCTGAATACGGCTCATTTGTTGGTTTACTGTTTGGTTCTGGTGTGGTTTATTTCCGCCGTTGTCATTCTGGGGTGAGTTCCTTATGTTGGAACGCGGCTTCAATGTAGCCTTGTCTCCAACCTGTGTTCAAACCCTAACGAGGGTTTTATGTTGGATACTTGTTTGTGGTTTTTTTGAGCAAGCTTTGGGCTTGTTACCACTGTATTAGTCTCTGTAGCGTATAAGGGAACTTGGCCCTTTCGGTTTTGACTATGAAATATTATCTCTGGACAATATAAATGCAAGTCATTTTTATTATGAAAGGAAGAAAATGTATTATTTGGTACCTGTAACTCTTCGATTGCGACTTTGTTACGTTGCTGGAATTTAGTTTTTTTGCTGGACTCTTCACTTGTATGCTGGTCTCGATTAACTGTGCGTAATCGTTCTTCTTCAACTATATCTCCGTGTGCTTGTTTGGTAATGATTTCAACTACAGTTCATACTCATACAGCAGCCATGATACTATGTTTAGTTTACATTAATGTAAAATTCTGTTAATTAAGTGTGAGAGGTTAATCAATAATTTAGGCAATAATATAGATGGACAGTACTGTTCTAGTACTCTTGAACGCTTGATAAATCTGTTATTCAATTACTCAACTTGTTCTCTGCTTGACTTAAACTTTTTCTTTACATGTATGTTGGGCTTTTATAGCCTCTGTTTCAGTTAATGTTTGCAGTTTGTTATCCTTCTGTTACAAAGGCAGTTACATACTTATGTTCCTATTCGTAACCATAATTGTTTGAACATTTCAAGACTCATAGAACAGTTAAGAGTTATTTTTCGTAATTACAGAAACTACCCTTAAATTGATAATGAAAATAACAGTAATCCTAACTGGAAAAGTAAATGATCTAACTGTTGTTGACTTGTAAAATAAAGTAAAAAGAAAAATTATCTTTAGCAGAATTTAACAATTTAGTTTCCTGCTTGTGAACTTGGTTGGAGTCTTTCTGCCTCATCACTGTGAGCTGGATGGTCCTGCATCACCATGAATCCTCTAGGCCTTATGAGTAGTCTCTCTAGTCCTAAATGTATACTTGCATTTGATAGTTGTATACATCCATGTATGATGTTTATTGTATTTTGATTTTGGGTGTTTTGGTACAGGTATATGACAATGAGTTGTCTTTCATGGAGGTCAAAAGCTATAGAGTTTTCCCGGACGTTGTGTGTTTGAGTCACATGAGGAATAGGTTTAGGTAGAGGTATGTGCTATGTATCTATGCATATATAGACAAATCTACCAGTAGCTAAGAGGAAGTTATCATCATTTGTGCAATCCAAACATTCAAAATTGTTTTCTCTATTGCGCTACGTATCCAAAAGATTGGAAATTTTGGGTTAATGAATTGGTGCAATTCTGGATTGTTGAAGGGTTTGTGAAGGCTAAATAGGGAACCTACTCAATGGACATGAAGATCTGGTAGGACTATGTAATTTTTTTTTTTTATAGATTGTGGCTGGATGCAGAATTATAATTTTGTAAAGGAGATTATGCTCAATGTCAATAAACCTATGAATGTCAGGAAAATCAAGGTGATAATAGTGCAAGATGTTATTCTGGACATGGAAATACACATTGAGGAGGAGGGAAATTATTTATGTCGTGTAGACAAAGGGTCAAAATATTTCCCCCAAACTTTGACTCACCATTGCAAAATAATATCAATCTTCTCTAATCAAAATGAGTATCTGCGGAAAGACTTCCTATGCCCACAACTTGTGAGTTTACAGTTACATAAAAATTCGTTAACATATGATGTTCCAAAGAATTTTTTTGATAAAGATGACTACTTTAAGGGTTCTAGATCTCTCTCAAAGTTGTAATGAGTTAGAACTCACATTATTGGGGACTCTCGAATTGAGCGGAAATCACATCAAGGAACTACCTCAAGACATCTATAATCTTTCTATACTTCATTTTTTGACTATCTCATGGTGTAAAAATATGACATCATTGCTAGATACAGTAGGAAAGCTTATATCACAGTTCTGATGCATTGACTTATTGGGTTGTAACAATTTAGTGCTTCCAATCGATATATCTCAAGCAACTTGATTGAAAAGACTATGGTAGGATGTGAAACATCTTGGTACCAAAACATGACATTTAAAGGATCCCGTTGATCCAGGTGGCTCCACGAACATGCACAAGACAAGAGGGCTTATGAAAGCTCAAAAATCAAAGTGATCGGAAGGCTTTTGAACTAAGATCAAAGCGTAGATTTTGTCGTCCTAATCGCAACGGTGCAAATGGTTTGTCAATTCGAGCTCGTATGAGGGAGAACAAGCTAGTCAAAGTTTTGGTTGACTTATGCTGACTCAGCAAGCTTAATGGAGACACAATTTGGAAGTTTTCCGGTGGACTGAATCCGACCAACTTCGGTCAGATTTCAAGAAAAAATTTCACCTTGTTAAATCATCTCCTTCGATCCAAATTCTGAATTTTTAAAAATAGCCCTATGTCTAAAAAAAAAAAAAAAAATATTAAATTTAAGTGGCGAGCCATGAACCCCGCCACCCCTATCGGAACCCAAATAAAATATTATTTGAAATGGGCCAATATCCATGACCCTGCCGGACCCCCAACCATCCACTCACATAAACTTAAATATGGGCAATGGGCAGGCTACCTCATGTGGACCCGGCCCACACCCCACCACTATATACATATTCCATAATTAAAGCAGGGCTGGCAATGATGAAACTGCCCAGCCCATGTCAGATGGCCCCCACTGGGAGGCCCCATGTACTTGATCTCCCGTAACCAAACCATGTACCAACATTTAAATAACAAACAATGCACCATTTCCAAAATGAAACGAGACCATCCAGATGTGCAACGGAGGTTAAGGGGCAGGCCTCCAAATGTGGACATGACCCCCAAAATACATTAACACGGTTGTTTAAAAATAAAAGGCATCTAAATATGGAGGGGTCGGGGTTTGACCACTCAACCTCCTCCTCGTAATTCGGGAATTTTACCATTGGGCGAACAACTAATTCTTTGTAATATCCATCCAAAAATTTATATAAAAAACCTCATTTCTCAGTGCGTCGAGCAAAATGGATGAGCTAAGAGTGCGCACAAGGATCGATACATTTTTTTATTAATTTTTTAATGCAAGGTGGAACCATGAACCTGGGAATAACACAGGCAAAACCATGACTAGGTGAAATTCTCAGGACAATGAAATTTTTGCAGTCTCCAAATTGGACAAACTTTATATCAATCCTACACCTCTTAATGACACAAACTTGATGGCGCAGTTAGAATTTTGATTTGAGCAACAGCTTTTCAGAGGACCTGGAGGAGGGAATGTTTGAGTAATCTAGGGGGAATCTAAAAGATTCCTTAAGCCCCAAATTTTCATTTTCTCAGAATTCAGAAATTTGACAGTGGATTTTGCATTATTCAACGCCACAAATGTCATGGTGGATTCTAATTTTCCATTTTTCTCATTTCATTTTTCGGCCACTTTTCAAAGTGGAGTGCAGGTGTCAACATTCATGTGCGAGTAGTCATTTCCATATGATTCGACATTGTGAGATCGATGCTATGAACAACTTCAGTAGCTTGAAATCCTTTTCTTCATATGGCCCCCAGGATGTGAGGTATATGTAGTGTGTTCATGTACTTATTTTTGCTATGCATTGTGCTACACATATCCCTATTTTATGTTTGATGTGGGATCTTGTTTCTTACTTGTCTCATGATTCTTGCTTAATGTGATGCGGATTAATTTGTGTGATGTACATGTTGTCATGATTAGTCATGTTTTATTTGAGATCCCTTTGTTGTCATGTTGACATGATGCTCATGTTGTCACCATGTATGTTTGCATTGAGATCCCTCTTATGCCTGTTGGCATTGTGAGACAAGTGTTGTCCTTGATGGCAAATCACATAGATGATAGATCATAGTGCAACAGGTTAGTAGCAAGGAATTGATTATAAGACTACAAGAATGTTTGAAAGAGTGAATTATCCTTTATAGATCTGTACGCAGTTTCAGTAAAGCGAAGGTGCGTATACACGTAGGTTCTGTGAATGAAAATAGCGTATACGCAGGTTGGTCCAAACAAAGCTGCTTATACACACAGCTTAGACATTACCAAGGCGCGTATGCATATACATGCACTTTCATGCAAGGAAAAGAGCGTACATGTGGGAGAACTTATTTTTGGTCCGTGGTATTTAGTCCTTAGTATTTGAACCTATGGTTTTGGGCCATGGTATCTCGGCAGAAGTGTTGATCCAAAGTATTGGGTCCATGGTATTGTTTTGTTATGGTTTTGGACCATGGTATTGAGTAAGGCCTAAGACTATAAAAGGAGAAGAAGACCATTAGGCAAAGGCATGGAAAAAGACTCGAATATCGGATGTAGTATGAGATCCAGTATGCAGGATATGGGTTATGATGCATTGCTTGATCTGAGCTAAAGAGGGATCTCATCGGTTGATGGAGAACAAGATCTAAGGATAGATCGGGATCAAATGGTTTGAAATGAATCATCTTTATATGGTTTGATCATGGATACACTAGATCTGAATTATTGATGTATGTTTTATTGTACGCATGTTATGATCTGGGTATGACTAAAGTCTAAAACAACCGCAAAGTCAGGATTGAATATGTATAGATCTGTACACGGGTTGGCTTTGGAAAAAGTGCATATATATGCGGGTTTGATTCATCGTAGTAGCATATACATAATGAAGTATGATGTCTGAAGTTGCAGTTGGGCTTGATTGTTATTGCATAGTTCTGTAGTCTGCTCTGTGTTCTGGTGACTGTGTTGTTGACAGGGTTTCAGTGTTTCAGTGATTTAGAAATTGATGATGCTAGTTTGGATTGTTTTCTGCTTCAATGATATTGATGGGTCCAATATGAAAATTGGATGATTATAGTGTTGTGCTTTAGGAGTATCCAGTCTGAAAATATATGAAACGTTGTACCTAGAGGAAGAAAGAGAAGGTTGTTTCCTTCTGTAGGTCGGCACCTACGTACTAGTACATCAGCTAGTACAAGAGCTAAGGGGGTGGTAGCTCCCTTCCAATAGCAGCTGAAGAACGAGTAAAGGTTGAAGCATTTCAGTAGGCTAGCACCTACATATTAGTAAGTCGATTGGCTAGTACAAGAGCTAAGGGGGTTGTAGCTCCCTTCTAGGAGAGTCTGGAGAGCGAGAGAAGGTTGTAGCCTTCTGCAGGTAGAAGCTTGCGTACTGCTATAAGACTACACCAGTATAGAACTATTGTAAAAGAAGTTTCTTACTAAAAGAAGATAGAGACGACATGCAGCAGGTGGTTTTCACCAACATTGGGTTTCCACCTTATATCATGGTGTTCATTTGTGCTTCTTGTGTGTGATGATCTGTTCTGTTTTACTACACCTACTTACTGTACATATGGTTAAAGAAGTTCTGATGCACTAACAAAAGATCAACATTTAATGGATTAATTGAATCATAAGTATTTTGGATATACGCTAGTTGCATTAGACACAGTTGTGTATACACGCGTGTTCCCTTAATTGAAGTAGCGTATATGTATCTAAGTATGGAAATGAAAAAGTTCTATTGATTTGATAATACTGATTCACCCCCCCCTCTCAGTATTATTTTCAACAATGCCATGTTGGCAGGATGCTCATTATCATCATGCATGAGTTTGGGTCATACTGATAGGATTCCTTTTTGAATGAGAGTTCCTACAGTGGAACATGTCTTGGAGCCACTCTTGTGTGAGGGAATTTTCCTTGTATAATAGAAACATAACCACCTATGTACATCATCACTATTAACAACCCTTAATGCAGTGGCCTACACCATCTTGGCACCGACGCCCAGAGACGTAGTCCCTCCTGGACGAACTCCATTATCAATGTCTTGCTATTTTATATTGTTGATGATTGCCATGTTCCTTCTTCTTTACAACATGCATTTATGTTCCTTTTATGCTATTGTAATTGAAATTCTAATCACATCATGAAAGCAAAAGATCTTGATTAAATCCAGGAGTTGAGTCAACTTGGATCACGTTTGGTATTAGAGCAGTCTTTGTGTGGATGTGAAATGCAACGTGAACAATGGAACATGCAGCAACAAAGGATGAAAAAGTGATATATGAAACCATGCTCAAAATTTCCAAAAGGGTAGTGATAGTGTATGAATCTCTACAAAAAGAGACAGAGGAAAAGGATCCATTGAAGCTTCAGTTGCGAGCCACGGAAGAGGCCCTGGAAGAACTGAAGCACAACAACCAAAGTATTCAAACAGATAACATTGAATTGAAGATGTTTCTACATGAAGAGAAAGAGGAGAAACATAGTTTGCTATGATAGTTCTAAGAAAAGGACGAGGCCTTGGAAAAGTTGCAGCATGACCTATCTAAGGTAAAAAGTAATTCTTCGAATTCATGTATGTTTCCTAATGATGATTTCGTTGTTTTTGAAAATCATACCACAAGAATTAGCTCCAAACTGTTGAAGGGAATGGGGTATGAAGGAAAAGGCTTAGGAATTAATGGCCAAGGCATTTTCAACCCCATCAAAGTAGAAGAATTACCCCATCAGGAAGGACTTGGGTATATCAAAAAGAAATTTTGGGAGTGTGCCGAGACAACTAGCAAACCACCAACAACAGATGATGAGAAGCCCTCATGAGTTCTTTCCAAATCAATAAAGGATGTAAAATATGTTGATTTCCTTTTGGTTTCATCTTCACATATTATGATTTTTGTTGGAAATTTGAATTACAAGGACAAACATGAGGCTCCTTACCAGGATGAGGCATGAGGAGGAAAGAGAACTTAGTATTAATAACCAAGGCATAACTCAACCATTAGAGGTTAAGTAGAGACCTCGATTTGGAGGCTTGGGATACACCGAAGGGGAATGCTCGAAGGTGTCAAATTCTTCTGAGACATCATCGAAATCATCAAGGAAAGAGAATGACGGGAACATATCCCCATCATCCCATTGTAGGGAAAGAGATGAGGCAAGCTCTCATCGCCATAGTGACACTAGAGGCAGCAAGGAAAGGTATAACCAGTTTCGACATTCAAATTTTCATTTCGATTATAATCATGTTGTTAATGATGAATGCAAAACATGGCATCGAAAAACATGTAGCTTTTGTGGATTACATAACCATACATTTTCTAAGTGTTGGAAAAGAATAGTAGCACACCAAAGGAGGAGGCATGAAAGACCCTCTCAACAATAGGTAAAGAAAAATGTTAAGTAGATCTAGAGGAAGAAGATGTACAAGAGTCATTTTGACAAAAATGGCCATCAAAGAGCCACTTGTTGGAGGCTCCATCGAGAGCAGTGCCTGAAAAATAAAGTGTCAATGCATGAACTAGGTGAAAAAGATTGTTTGACAAGAAAAACCACCGCAAGGGTATGACTCTTTCACAAGGATAAGTGAAAAATGGTTTCTAGACATGTTAGCTTGTTATGGTCGTGCTTTTGTAAATCATTTGTTGCATTTTAAAATTTAAAAGTGATGACGTGTTTCCATCAATAGTTAAGCAACAATGATGTTTGGTCTTATTTTGAGTTGCATGATAAACGGTGAAAGTGATGTCATGTTTCCATCACTTTTCAAAAAAAAATAGTGTTTGGCCTTATTGTTGTAAATCATGTGTTGCAGTGATGATGTGTTTTCCATCACTTGTTGAAGCCAATGATATGTTAGCCTTGTTTTCATAGCTGGGGTATTGTGTCCATATTGATGTAAACTTGACCACCGAGTATGTGTTACAAACTCGTGGCAAGTATGGGATGCTTGGGTCATTAGTTGGTCATGAAAGTCAAGCATGTAATTTGAAAAACAATGTACTATAGGCTACAGGGGTCCGCTCATCGCTTAAGCCTCCGAAGAACAAAGATGAAGGAGATGAAAGTGAGACCTTTTTAGGACACTTGTGATGCAGACAAGGTACAAAGAAGTTGCAAATTATTTTTCATGCTTTTGGAGGACTAAGAGCTCCTCAGTGGGGAGGATTGATCCAGGTGGCTCTAGGGACTTACATAGGAAAGAGGGCTTATGAAAGCTTGAATATCAAAGTGATTGGAAGGCTTTCGAGCCAAGACCAAACTGTAGATCTTGTCGTCTGCATCATAACGGTGTGAATGATTTGTCCATTTGAGCTCGTATGAGGGCGAACGAGCCACTCAAAGTTTTGATTGAATTTTGTTGACTGGGTAGGCTTAACGGAGACAAAATTTGGAAGTTTTCCGGCGGATGGAATCTGGCCAACTTCCGCTGGATTCTAGGAGAAATTGTTGCCTCGTTAAATCCTCTCCTTCTATCCAATTTCAAAATTTTGAAAAATAGCTCTATGTTTAATAAAAATATATTTAATTTTGGTGGCAGGCCATGACCCCCGCCACCCCCACCGAAACCCAAATAAAATACTATTTAAAATGGGTCGGCGGGCATGACCCTGCTGGACCCCTAACCATCCACCCTGATAAACCTAGATATAGGTGGTGGGTAGGCGACCTTCGGTGGACCCAGCCCACGCCTCGCCACTATATACATATGCCATAATTAAAGCAAGGCTGGTGGGGATTGAACCCTTCCAGCCCATTTGGGTCGGCCCCTACTAGGCGGCCCCATGTACTAGACCTTTTGTAACCAACCCATGTACCAACATTTAAACAACAAACAACGTGCCATTTCCAAAATGAAACAGGATCATTCAGACACGCAGTGGAGGTTAAGGGGTCAGTTGCGCAATGTGCACATGACCCCGAAAATACATTAAGATGGTTGTTTAAAAAAAAAGGAATGTAAATATGGAGTGGTTGGGGTTTGACCACCTGACCTCCTCATCATAATTTAGGAATTTTACCATTGGGCCAATCACCAATTCTTTGTAATATCCGTCCAACAATTTATATAAAAAACCTCATTTGTTAGTGCGCTAGGTAGCGTGGAGGAGCCAAGAGTGCACACATGGATCGAGACATTTTTTTAATTAATTTTTTAATTCATGGTGGAACCATGAACTTGGGAATAACACAAGCAAAACCATGATTGGGCGAAATTCTCAAGAGGGAGAAATTTTTGCAGTTTCCAAATTGGACAAACTTTATGTTGATCCTACACCTCTCAGTGACACGAACATGATGGTGCAGTCAAAATTTTGATCAGAGAAACAGATTTTCAGAGGACTCGGAGGAGGGAATCTTTGAGGAATCTAGGGGGAATCTAATAGATTCCTTAAGCCTCAAATTTTCATTTTCTCATAATTCAGAAATTTGACAATCAATTTTGCACCATTTGACACCACAAATATGGTGGTGCATTCATATCTTCCATTTTTCTCATTTCATTTTTTGGCCACTTTTCCATGTGGAGCACAGGTGTCAGTGTTCATGTGTGTGCAGTCATTTCCATGTGATTCGATGCCGTGAGATCGATGGTATGAACAACTTTAGCAGCTTGACATCCTTTTCTTCAGATGGCCCATAGGATGTGAGGTATATGCAGTGTGTTCATGTACTTCCTTTTGCAATGCATTGTGCTAAACAGATCCCTATTTGATGTTTTATGTGGGATCTTGTTTTTTACTTGCCTCAAGATTTTTGCTTGATGTGATGCAGAATCGTTTGTGTGATGTACTTGTTGTTATGATTCGTCATGTTTTATTTGAGATCCCTTTGTCATAACGTTGATGGGGTCCTCATGCTGTCGCCATGTATGCTTTCATTGAGATCCCTCTTATGCTATGTTGGTGGGATGCTCATCATCATCATGCATGAGTTTAGGTCATACTAGTAGGAATCCTTTTTGAATGAGAGTTCCTGTAGCAGAACATCTCTTGGAGCCACTCCTGCATGATGACATTTTCCTTATATGATAGCGACATCACCACCTATGTACATCATCACTATTGACAACACTTAATGCCGCAGACTGCACCATCTTGACACCGGGGCTTAGAGACATAGTCCTTCCTGAATGAACTCCTTTATCAACATCTTGTTATTTTATGTTGTTGATGATTCTCATGTTCCTTCTTCTTTACAGCATGCATTTATGTTCCTTTATGCTATTTCAATTGCAATTCTAATCACATCACAAAAGAAAAAGATCTTGGTTAAATTCGGGAGTTGATTAAACTCGGATCACACACAAATGTAATAGCTTTGAAAGGTCTCACAAATCTCAGAGAGCTTTTTCTATCTACATTTTTAGAATTGAAGCTCATGTACTAATGGAAAGCTGTGTGGAAGTGAGAAATTTAAAATTGAGTTCTAATAATTATTTTAATAATGCTCTTCCTCCTAGGATGCAAAATATGAGGAATTTGGAAAGTCTCTAGTTGTACAATTGCATTCCATTGAGTTTACCAAATTGGATATGCCAGTTTGAAAAAATTGAGAACTTAGAACTGGGAGAGTGTGGCAAGGAGCTTCCCTCATTGGAGGGATTGCCAAGTTTTAAATTTCTAAAGTCAATGCAATGCCACAGTTGAATCGACTTTGGATAGGGACAAGTTCTCAAAATCTAGGTGGATTCCTAAGATTACAAACCTTGGTTTTGCATAATATTGGACACTTGCAATGGCCACATGTGGGGGAGTTGTGTTGAAAGAAGGAACATTTTTCTAACTATGTTTTGAAGATTATATATTCTCCAAGAATTAAAGTAATTGCCTCTTGGGATAAAGAATTTATCCAATTTAAAAAACATTATATGGTCACAAAATGCTATGGGAAAATAAAATTGGAAAGATAATAGCGTAGAAAAATAATTGTAAAATTTATATAAATAAACTTAAATGATGATTATAAATATTAAAAGTGAATATTTTAGAAACTTCCAGTCTTCCATGTTCCTCTGACTCAATTCATCTAAGCAGCATTAGCCTAGTTGTTGTCTCTTCCTCCTCGCTCTCTCAGGTTTACATGAATGTTGGTACATCCAAACGTTTCATGTTGTGGGCACCTAAACAATTGATGTTCATTTCAAATTTTCATTCTGCCTCCCATGTCCATTCTTAGTCCCGTTCTTTGGCTTCATTCCTGCAACTCCAAGGCATGAACTCTGCTTGAAACTTCCAAGGGATTCTTCAAGAGGGAAATTGCTAAGACAACAAAAGTGTTGAGAACCTTCAATTCAGATGACTTCATAAGAGAGTCTTGTGACCACACTATCCCATTATCATATCATTCAACAGAAGAATTCGAGGGAACATTCAGGTTCTACAACTTGTATGCAATCCATGATATTTTATTTGTTTGACCTTATTGAGATGAAAGTAGCTCAATATATGTTTTTGCATGCTCATGGGAATTAGGGGAGAGAGGATGGAGATGACAATTGAAGAGGTATCCTTGTGAAAATTCCCATACATATTGTAGGTTTTTTATTGCTGTTGTGATCAACATTATTGCAACACTTTCATTAAATTATTTTTGTTAACATGCTCTTTTGGAAATTCGTCATGGTTATTTCAAAATATGTTTTTTAAACTTTTCTGGAAGGCAGTTAAGAGTTAGGAGCATATGAGAGGGAACTTTTCTAGTTGCATAAAAAGTATTCAATCCATCTCTAAAGATTAACAATGATCACGCTAGATAGATTGTGAAGTATGCAACTGCACTGGATAGACGACAGCGTCTGCACGACCTACAAAGTCTCCAACCATGAAAGACATATGGTAGATTCTTCATGACGTCCACCACACTGATCAGATTGTGGAGTCTGCAAAGTCAAAGAG
This sequence comes from Pinus taeda, assembly GCA_000404065.3. NCBI lineage: Eukaryota > Viridiplantae > Streptophyta > Pinopsida > Pinales > Pinaceae > Pinus > Pinus taeda. Next base: position 14,445 of record APFE030027060.1, read on the forward strand.
ATCCATGCACTAGTACAAAATGGATAATTAATTACTAAAAAAATGACTAAAATCTGCATATAAATGACCATTTTTCAGTCGGTGACCAGTAGTAGATAATTTATAGTATCTTATAACGCAACCAACTTTTAGTCTTTTCTAACTTAGTCATTAATTGGTTATCTCAATTGTAGTGTCTACTAGTATATTTAGCCATAAATTTGGTCATTAATTTAGTAATTGATTTATTCATTAATTTCCAAAATTAATGGCCAAATATAAAAAAAATATATTACTATATGATCACTCAATAAAAAAAATTAATGACCAAAGAAATATGACCAAAATTTTGGTCGTGTTATAAGATACTGTAATTAGCTACTAATAGTCATATGTATGAAAATCTTAGTCATCATTTGAAACCAATTAATGACTAGAGAAATATGACGAAATTTTGATCGTGTTATAAGATACTGTAAATTAGCTACTAATAGTCATATATATGCAAAATTTAGTCATCATTTTCAATCAAAAATTTATCATTTTCAGTAGTCATTTATTTTCTTTTGGTAGTTTCCTATTCATTATATAAACAACTAATTTAATAGTTTATATTCGTTTCATTTACCTTCATTAATAATCATTATAAATGACTAATTTAGTCGTATATTCATTTTATTTGTGTTCATTATTAATCAATATAAACTACTAATTTAGTAGTTTTAGATTGATTTTATGTGTTCATTATTAATCAACATTAATTAATTTGTATGATTTTGCAACTAAATTCAAAAATGCCATACAATGTGCATGTGCATCTAATGTCATACAGCTTGAGTGGGCCTAATGGTTAAGAGCATGTGTTTCCTCCTAAGAGGTCACAGGTTCAAAACCAGACGGGGGTAGAGTATGTATGCCTTTTTAGATTTAGCAGTCAAATCGCTGCATGAGGTGGATCCCTTGTCCCACAAACAAGGGGGTCTCATACACAAATTTGGTGTTTGGCTTGGCTGTGGCCTTAAAAATGGATATTATTATTATTATTATTATGAAAACACAGAGTTGCATGTTAATTACAATACTAAACAATATCAAATGAAACCATAAATAATTCCAACCAAAAATTATATTATATGAAATGTTAAAGTATTACAATATGAATTTCCAACTTAATATTGATTGGACTATAATTTACACATGAAATGATGTTTCATCACTTCAAAACATTATCATTGTGTTGCCAAGGCATTGCAGGTGAATTCACCAACTCTGAAGACTTGAACATTAGTCTCTATGTGTG